>OX579652.1:14101459-14291459 GCA_951230895.1 Carpatolechia fugitivella
AACGTGCAATGATTTTACAAATTCCAAGACTTTATTAGCTATTTATAATTGTCTAATCCGAAGCAATCTGGAATACGCGGCACCAATTTGGAATTCCTCATACATATCGCATATAAATAGGATCGAACGCATTCAGCGCAATTTCACACGTTTTATTTTATAGTTTATAAAGATCGCACCTGTCCGTATCGTTCAGACTATGAGACAAGACTAAGCCACTTCATTCAAAATGCACACCTTACACAAAAGGCGCAAGGTTTGCGACCTTGTCACCCTGCATAAGGTTTTGTCATAATAATAATTTATTTTTAAATCCTGACAAGTGTCACGTTATAAGTTTCACTAGAAATAAAAAACCTTTGGAGTTCACTTACACACTTTGTAATAAAATACTCAATCGTGTCAAAGTAATACGGGATCTTGAAGTCATCATGGATTCTGAGGTCACTTTTGTGCCACACATAGACAGCATTTTAAAGAAAGCGTACAGGCAATTGGGTTTCATTTTGAGGGTTGGTAAACCTTTTAAAAATGCCTCAACATATAAAGTCTTGTTTAATAGTTATGTACGTTGTCTACGCCAAAATATAAAATATTATCATTTTTATCTATTATTTTAGTATTGCTACACTCATTACGCATTCATCACTCATTCAAACACTCCCTCTTCCTTCCGCATCCTTTCGTTCGTTCCTTTCCCGACCGAACCAGTTCCGATCGAGACGCGCGCGCATGAGGAGCAATTCGTTACGCTCCCCTCAAGAAAAATCCTACAAACGCTAATTTACGCTACCCAGTGATTGTGTTAACAACTATTATTAACCTAGCACCGGTGCAAGTGTAGTGTTTGTGAAAACCTATTTGGATTAATGTGAAAATCATAAACTATCTCCTGGGACGAAGACCGGCGCAAGTAAGGTACTGGATTCCTACTTTTCCTTCTCCCAAGTGTTTTGATCCTTACGACCGGATACCTACTCCCTCAGAAAACGCATCACACGCAACTCATACATAATTTACTTATATTTCACGCTAATTTTGTTAAAATTGATCCGCCAACTCATTCATGTCCGCCATTACAGTGGCCGGGTTTTCTCGTAATTTTCGGTAATTGCACATATTTCTCCCTCATAATACCGCTATTATTACCTCATATACACACCATAGTTTATGTATTGTTTATCAAAATCAGCCGCACACTCATAGTTTTCAAAATATTCAAACTAGTGAGCCGTACCTCACCCCCCGCCCCGCACGCTGTTCAAACCACGCGGTTTCTCATTGCCGCAGCCGCGCCGCGGACCGTTTTTGAACTCGATCTACCTAGTAACTAACTTACTACCTACTTGTCTCACATTTGTTTACGCGAAACATAATAACGCTTAAATATGACGCGAAATCAAAATAATGACGAAGAAATAATGATGGAGATTATTCGTCTTACCGCAAAAAAGGAAAGTTTGTTCGAAGTTATCCAAAAAATATACGATTTGAGCCTAAAGGTTTCCGATGAAACATGTAGATTTAATTTCTTAACGCAAGTTCAATCGCTAGAAAAAACTAGAACTGAATTTATCGAAACTCTTGATAAATTAGTATCAGCTGAATTGATCAATAATCCGAAATCTAAACCGGATTACTCGGCTATTCAATCTTTTGATGATCTTTATTGTAAAATTAAAGTTTGTGAAAATAAACTCAAAGAAAAGGCTTCAAAGGGCGAACACAAACATGATTTGTTAAATAAAAAACTCCCTCCGCTTAATTTAATGTCATTCGATGGCACTCCAAGCAAATGGTCTCTTTTTTACGAAAACTTTAAAAGTCTCATACATGATAATTCACACTTAGCTGACGCTGAAAAGGTTCAATACCTAGTAGGTAAATTGACGGGCAAGGCTTTAACAGTTTGTTCAGGGATTCCTCCTACTGCGAGTAACTATAAGATTATTTGGAATTCTTTGCTAGAAAAATACCAAGATACTAGGATTCAAGCTTCCTTTTATATTGATCAGATGTTACATTTTAAACCTAATCAACCGCTGGACGCATTCTTAGAACAGTATTGTTCTGCAGAAGCTGCGCTGCAAAAATTAAAAATAGACGACTTGTCTGATTTCTTATTTGTTCACATCGCGCTTAACAAACTTGATAAAGAAACTGTTAATTTGTTTGAGCAATCGCACACATCAACAGAAATACCTACATTCTCGCAACTCACGCAGTTCATAAAAGAACAAAGTAAAATACAAACACTACGCACGCCCGCATACGCAAATAAAAATCAAAATTCTTATAAAAATATAAATAAAAATAAACAAACGCACGCTTTTCTTGTAAATACCGAGGAAACGGACTTGTACTCGCAACCATCTCACTCATCGCAAACGCACGCATATCTCGCACCGCAAACTCACGCTACTCAAAACTACGCACCACAATTTCGCTCTTCGCAATCGCTCGCACCACTCGCACCGCCCGCATTCACTCGCAATCAAAACGCACACTCAGCTCGCTCTCAAAACTTGCATGCTACTCACACTCAAAACGCGCAACCAACTTACTCGCAAAATTCGCAGACCACTCACGCTAAAAACGCTCCCGCACACACTCACGCACCACGCTTTCAAGTCACGCAATCGAATTGCTTGCTATGCAATTCTCACCCTTCGCACGCACTATATAAGTGTCAGTATTTTCTTAGTGAAACTCCGCTTTCACGTAATAATATCGTTGCAAAATATAACTTTTGCAAAAATTGTCTAGGCTTTCACGATATTACAACGTGTCAGTCACAACACACTTGTAATATTTGCCGCCAAAAACATCACACGTTATTACATAATAATAATATAAATTTTACTCACCCGCCAAACGCTCCGCCTGTCACGATGCACGCGTCCGTAGATAACGTCGAATGTTACGAGCTGTCTCGCTCGCACTCACCGCGCGTTTTAGGTACTCCGCTGCCGCCGCCGCCGCCGCCCGAGTTTCGCTGGACGACGCATCCTATTCCAGCGCCGCAAACGCTTGAACGCGCTTCTAGTTCGAACGATGCGAATGCGCGCGCTAATTTAAATAACGTTTCGTTATCAGTAACGACTTCGCGTAATATTACTGCAAATAATAGCACGGTTCTTTTGCCGACCGCTTCGGTTTATGTTTACAATGAAAACCAACGCCACAACATTCGTTTATTTATCGATTCGGGTTCTATGAGTCATTTTATTACGAAAAATTGTTGTGATCGCTTAAATTTAAAAATTACTCCCGCTTCAACAACGATCAAAGGAATCGGTCAAACCGAAAGTTCGTCGCATGGACTCACGACTTTTAAAATTCATTCACGCTTCGATCCTTTGTGTTCGTATGATATAGTAGCGCGTGTTATTGATTCGATCACCGATCAATTACCGAACGCGGAGCTAGATACTTCATATCTGACGCATCTCAATGACTTACCTATGGCCGATTGTAGTTTCTACATGCCGGGTGAAGTAGACTGTTTGATAGGAAACGAGCTCTTCCCGTTCCTCTTGGGACCTAATAAGGTTACTTCTCCACACTCTTCGGTAGTCGCAGTAGAAACTACTCTTGGATACTTAGCTATGGGCAAGGCCCAGACTGCGCACATTCGTCCGCCTGTTCGCAACGCAAATAATAATAATAAAAATTTCTTTTGTTCTATAGAACAAACGCCAACGCTAGAAATGCTCACTGAACGTTTCTGGGAACTTGAAAATGTTCCAAATAAAAAACATGTAAGTCCTGATGATGAGATATGCGAAAAAATATTTCAGTCGACATACTCACGCGATGACACCGGGCGTTATACCGTGCATCTGCCCTTTAAAGATGACCCTACTCAATTAGGAAATTCCTATTCGATCGCGAAACGCCGCCTTCTCAGTCAAGAGAAGAAATTAGACGCTAATCCGGACTTACGCTCAAACTATAATGACACCATACAAAATTACATCGACCGAGGTTATTTAACCAAGGTTGAGAGCGCCAAAGAGACACCCCCTGATCGCTCTTATTACATCCCGCACCACGCCGTTTATCGCCCCGATAAATCGACTACAAAAACGCGAATAGTTAACGACGCGAGTAGTAAAACTACTAGTGGAAAATCGCTAAATGACATACTTTATAAAGGTCCGAATTTACAAACTAACATATTCGATCTTTTAATAAATTTGCGTATGTTCTCCGTCGCTATGACGGCAGACATTGAAAAAATGTATTTTCAATTAAAACTTACTCCCGAACATCACGCTTTTCAACGCATTCTTTATAGATTTCATTCTCAATCAAATATCGATACATTCGAGTTTAATCGCGTTTCTTTCGGCATATCTAGTGCGCCTTACCTTGCCATGCGGGTCGTTCGTCAGCTGGCCGACGACAGCCGCGAGCACTTCCCGCTCGCCGCAGTGGAAGCTGCAAACCATATGTACATGGATGACTATATCTCATCCGTGGATGGTGTAGATAACGCAGAAAAGACTTACCGTGAAATGGTCCAAATGTTCGCTTCAGGTGGTTTTAATCTTACTAAATGGATATCCAACAACTCTGATCTCATGGACAAAATTTCTCCTTCTCACAAAGGTGATGACATTATAGAGTTTGACTCTGATTCTCCCACGACGCATAAAATTGTAGGTATGCAGTGGCAGCCTGCTGCTGACAATTTTCAATTTACTATAAACGCTGACATTCAGGAGTGCACAAAGCGCTCTATTCTCTCCGTTACCGCTCGTTTATACGACCCTCTGGGTCTTATCTCCCCTGTTGTCGCTTTTATGAAACTCTTAGTTCAAGAGTGCTGGGCAGAAAACCTTGATTGGGATGATCCAGTTACTCCCTCCATTTTAAATAAATGGACGCAATTTCATAATGAGCTTCATTATCTTGAAAGAATTAAAATTCCTCGCTATATTGGATTAAACTCGCCTCACGTCGCTCTCATTGGATTTGCGGACGCAAGCGAAAGGTGCTACGGTGCTAACGTTTATATTCGGGTTAGTCCTGAACCATATTCACCTGGTTCAGTTTATTTACTGTCCTCGAAGTCACGTGTCGCCTCGCTGGCTAAAATGCCTCTCGCTAGAATAGAGCTCTGCGCCGCGCTTCTTCTCGCAAATCTCATTGACGTCGTTCGAGACACACTCTTACGCAGATGTCACATAGATGAAATCTACGCCTTTTCAGATTCATCTATTACACTTACCTGGATTCACTCTCCAGCTTATAAATTTCACACGTTCGTCGCGAACAGAATTACTGAAATAAATTCAAAACTTCCCGCGAAACATTGGTTTCATGTCAAAGGCGTTGATAATCCCGCAGATATTATCTCTCGTCCTGTAACGGCTAAATCTCTCGTGAACAATGACTTGTGGTTTCACGGTCCTTCGTGGACTGCTGAAAGAATTTGTGATTGGCCTGTAAAACACTTTGCAGTCAAACCAAATGCTTGTTCTGAAACTTTGGAAACAAAACCTACAATAAGTTTATTTGCTCAAAATGTCAGTAACTCGCATGAATCTCATCCCATTGACATGATGGCTGAAAGAATTTCCGATTGGAAAACATTACTACGCTCGATGATATACGTACTCCGTTTCTCACGAAAATTGCGCTCCACTGGACAAATTACCGTTCAAGATCTCGAAACTGCAGAAGACTACATAATTCGCTATGTTCAAAACAAACACTTTTCTAAAGAAATTGCCGCGTTAAAAAATAAAAAGTTGTTAAATAACTCTTTATCAAAACTTAACCCTTTCATCGACCAAGAAGGCATTCTTAGAGTCGGTGGTCGGCTATCTAATTCTCAACTCGATTTTGGTCAAAGACACCCAATCTTGCTTCCTACTAAGGATTTAATTACTCAACTTATTGTTGACAACTATCATGTAACTAACCTCCACACTGGTCCATCACTTTTACTCGCATTGCTCAGACAAAATTTCTGGATATTATCTGCTAGAAATTTAGTTCATCAACGCGTGCATAAATGTAACAGATGTTTCAGACTTAAACCTAAATTCACTTTCCCACGCATGGGTGACTTACCGTCATTTCGAGTCTCGCAAACCAAAGCTTTTGTCTACACCGCTGTGGATTATGCTGGTCCTTTTTATATTACGCATATAAGACGCCGAGGAATTAAAAGCCATAAGGCTTATGTATGCTTGTTTGTATGTCTTGCTACCAAGGCATTGCATTTGGAATTGGTCTCAGACCTCAGTTCTGAACTATTTCTCGCAGCTTTCAAACGTTTTATTAGTAGAAGAGGCCCAGTTTCCATGATCTATAGCGATGGTGGAACAAATTTTATAGGCGCCAAGCGCAAACTTAACGAAATTTACGATTTATTACAGTCCACAGCTCACCAAACATATATTGGTAATTATTTATCAAATAATAAAATTCAATTTAAACATAGCCCACCGTATGGCCCACATTTTAATGGCCTGTGTGAAGCAAACGTTCAATGCGTTAAAACTCACTTATATAAAACTATAGGCTCTCAGATCTTAACCTACGAAGAATTCATGACAGTCTTGGTGCAAATAGAAGGGTTGTTAAATAGCAGACCTCTATGTGTTTTAAGTTCTGAACCTGATGTAACCGCACTAACTCCTAATCATTTTTTAAATGTCACTCCTATAAAATTTTTACCCGCTGAAAATTTTGTAGACCAACCTGATAATCGTTTATCACGTTATCAGTTGTTGTGTAAACTCACACATGATTTCTGGCGACGTTGGAGTCAGGAATATCTCACTTCGCTTCAACAAAGAGAAAAATGGACCAAGCCATCCGATAATATTAAACTAGGCACAGTTGTTGTTATAAAGGACAATAATGCCCATCCCCTGTGTTGGCCTCTTGGAGTTATTGATGAACTCTATCCCGGAAAGGACAATGTAGTTAGAGCTGTTAAAGTTCGCACTGCCTCTGGAAGTTATATACGTCCAGTAATCCGAGTTTGTACTTTGCCTACTCAATAAACTAAATTTAATTTATCTTAAATTAGTATATAAGTCCTAGTTTTTTAGCATTTGAATCTATTTTGTTGTTAACTTAATTTACTAATTTTCAACATTCTCTGTTAACTTGTAGCTTAATATAGAGGAAACCTCTAGGCCGGCAGACTTGTCTACGCCAAAATATAAAATATTACCATTTTTATCTATTATTTTAGTATTGCTACACTCATTACGCATTCATCACTCATTCAAACACTCACTCTTCCTTCCGCATCCTTTCGTTCGTTCCTTTCCCGACCGAACCAGTTCCGATCGAGACGCGCGCGCATGAGGAGCAATTCGCTACGCTCCCCTTAAGAAAAATCCTACAAACGCTAATTTACGCTACCCAGTGATTGTGTTAACAACTATTATTAACCTAGCACCGGTGCAAGTGTAGTGTTTGTGAAAACCTATTTGGATTAATGTGAAAATCATAAACTATCTCCTGGGACGAAGACCGGCGCAAGTAAGGTACTGGATTCCTACTTTTCCTTCTCCCAGTGGGTACAAAACTGTAAAAGGGCTTGTAAAATGCTTAGGGCAGTTCCGTCTCGCAAATGATAGGCTTGAAAAAACGTCTGGTCAACTGTTGTTCCAAATCAACGGAGTAGATTGTAATTATGACTCATGTATGATGCCTTATATATTTAAAAGAAAAGTACAAAAGATACAATTCCTGTGGAGTTTCTTCTGGCCGTTCTTCTCCACAGAGGGCGTACACTGGTAGTGAACGTGCCATCCATGATAGCTTTGACGTCGAAAAATTATTTGTAAAAATCTTAATTCGAATAAAAAAAATTGACTTTGACTTTGACTTTGACCATAATATTTGGAAAATACATCAATAAATGTTACATACTTCTCATTTTGGGCTGTAAATAGGTCCATGTGGACTATCTCGAAGGGTTTTGTAGCAGGGGGTACTAAATTAAACTGTTGCCTTATGGGGTTTCGATCATATTTCGCTTGTCCACAGATAGTACACTCATTAATAAATTTTGTAATATGTTCTCTCATTTTCGGCCAATAGTACTTGCGGGAGAGGACTAAGTGACACTCATTGATACCTCTATGGTTTGTCTTTCCGTCATGATGGTGTCTAATTATGTCCTGTTGTCTTAAATACTCTTTTACGTCTTCAAGTTCGGTTTTTGCTAGGACCAGGTTCATAGCTGAATTTTTAAACTTTTCTTGTAAAATTGGGACAATTTGGTACATAGCAAGAGAGGGTGTAATCAGAATACCTGTCTTAACTTTGGGGTTTACGTATTCTTTAACAGCATTAATAAGATCGTTTTCGAGGTCAGATTCTGACAATTGAACTGAAACACGTGTATGTGTGTCGAATGGTTTTACTACCGTCGGTCTTTTCTTTATGTCACCTACCACAGTTAAACGTAGCTGTCGATGGAATTTATTTAGTGGGTCGTCAGTTATGGGAATCTCTAGTATGGGGTTTTCTTGGTCGGTATGTACTGTGTTTGTGTCTGAGTTACCTAAATTCATTGGTATGTCTGTATTAACATTTCCTGCCATGGAACTAGTCTCCTCATTATGTAACTCTTTTCGTGATAAAGCGTCCGCGTTCGTATTCGACTTACCTTTTTTATAGAACACAGTGAATTTGTATTCGCTTAACTTTAAGCGCCATCTTGTAAGTCTACTGTTCTCGTCTTTTAGATTAAGTAACCACTCAAGGGGCTTATGGTCAGTATATATCTTGAAATGTCGCCCAAAGAGATATGGGCGGAAGTATTTTGTCGCCCAAACTACAGCGAGCATCTCTTTTTCTATAGTGCTGTAGTTGATCTCACTTTCGTTAAGCGTACGTGATGCAATAGCTATGGGCTTGTCTGAACCTATTTGTCCTTGTGACAGAACAGCTCCGATAGCATAGTTAGATGCGTCAGTCGTCAGATTAAATTCGCGTGTGAAGTCAGGATATTGCAGTATAGGGTCATTGGTAAGTAATCTTTTGCATTTCTCGAAACAATTTATGTAGGTGGAATCTAAGGTAATGTGTTTGCCTTTTTTTAAACAAGCTGTCAAGGGTTTAGTCAACTTAGCGAAGTCGGGAATGAATTTTCTATAATAGCCTAGAAGTCCTAGAAACTGTTTGATCTGTTTTGTCGTCTTGGGTATGGGGTAACTCTCAATGGCTTTGATCTTGTCTGGGTTAGGCTTGATACCGTCCCGGCTGATTATATGTCCAAGATAAGCCGTTTCTAACTTCAAGAATTCGGACTTATCCATCTGTATCTTGAAGTTAGATTCTCTAAGCCTCTGAAATACTTTTTCCAGGTTTACCATATGTTCTTGGAGGCTGGTACTGAACACAATGATGTCATCGAGATAGACCAGGCAGATGACATTTTGTAGTCCTCTAAGTACATTATCCATCACCCTTTGGAAGGTTGATGGGGAATTTTTGAGACCCATAGGCATTCTCAAAAATTCAAAGTGTCCGTGCTCTACGTTAAACGCTGTCTTATGTATGTCGTCAGGGTTCATCTCGACCTGGTAGAATCCACTTGCCAGATCTAAGGTAGTAAAATACTGGCTTTTACCTAGTTTGTCAAGGACGTCGGTAATGTTGGGTATAGGATATTTGTCGTCTATAGTCTTCTCGTTCAGTTTCCTGAAGTCAACTACCAAACGCCATTTCTGTCTACCCGAGGCATCAGCCTTTTTGGGAACAACCCAAATCGGTGAGCTCCATGCCGAATCCGACGGTCGGATTATGCCCTGCTCCAGCATCTTAGATATTTGATCACTAACTTTCTGTCTATGAACGAATGGATAACGATAGCTTTTTGTATATATGGGAATTTCATCGGTAGTTTTTATACAATGTTTTATTTTATTAGTAAATGTAAGGGATTCACCTTCTATGTAAAATATGTCTGAATAACGAGAGCAAAGTTGCAACAGATTAGCTTTCTCCTCTGGGTTTAAATGTTCTGTTCGCAAGCGCGAAACTACTTCCTCAGCGCGCATTGTATGCGAACTCGCGCAATCAAAACTGTACAATTCTGCTACTGCGGGGTGGTCCAATGAAAATATTACATCATTATTCGTTTGATTTTCAATTTCTAAAATACCACAGCCGTTTTTTACTGTAGTTAAACATTCGTGAATAAAACAGTTGCAAAGAATTTGATCTCTCACAATCACTTCACCATCTGGCGAGTTAATAGGCAATCTTACTAACTTGGAGGAGTTGGCTGGAATTATATCCTCGTATAGGTTTACGTTCCGCGAATTGTACATACATATCGGGTTCGTAGTAGTCTTTGTCACTAATTGTTGGGTTTTAAGATCTATTTTCGCTTCCCATTTGGTTAGCAAATCTAGACCCAAAAGTCCGTCAAAATAGTCGTGGAATTTGTATACGAAAAACTTGATATTATCTTGATTTTTAAACTCATCAAAGCAAGGCAACGTTACAGAATAGTTATTTCTACTGGTTCCGTGTATATTCGACACCTCGAAAGGATCGTGTTCTAATGCAATGTGCGAATAAAATTTCTGTACAGCCTCGGGGCTAAGGAAAGACTGATTGGCCCCGGTATCTATTAATAACTTCAAAGGTGGATTAGTTATCTGAACGTATGGAAGTTGCCTCTGAGTTTGGAGATTGACCTCTATTTTAAGCTTTTTGAGGTCGTAGCCACCTGAAAATCCTGGCTACCCTTGCTTGTGGAAGGTTGGGCCTGATCTTCCTCTGGTTGGTAACAAATTTCTGCCTGTGGCTGTTCTTCGTATACAAAGTTCGTGTCATATTCATAACCGTTATATGAATCGTAAGTGTTGTAATAAGTCTGTTCGTAGTCGGGAGTAGTAATCCGAGAAGTCATCATATGTCACGCATTCATTCATATTTACGTCACGAGGTTTGAAAAAATTTGTCGGAGGTACAGTGGGCTGTAAAACTTTAGGTATGAAATGACTCACTCCGCTCATAGGTCGTGGAAAACTATTATTTCGCGGTGGCATCTTAAAGACGTTACTGCGGGGATTATAATTGGGCGGGGGCGCGCTAAACATTTGCTGAGTGCGAGTGGGCATTCCCGGACGGGGTTGTTGGTTAAATTGCATATTAAATTGCGGTTTCATAGGGTTAAATGCAAAACGTGGTGGTGGACCCTGGATAATAGGCTGTCTCACAGGGTTATTGAAGGTGAATGGCCTAGGCACTGCGTAAGCATTATGCATTGGCATGTAACCTGATGCGCCAGGCATGTTTTTAGGTAAGGAATCATTTCTCTGTTGAAGGTAAATGGTATTAAGTTCTTCCTGTACATATTCCAATGCTGCCTCAATGGTATCAGGACGCATGCACCTTATACGAGCACCAAGTGGATCTTTTAATCCACGTACAAACGCTTGCAATGTTAATTTCTTGTAAAGGTCTCTCTTTGCCGCGATTGTAGTAGCAACTGTCTCATGTAAGGTCACATAGGTCATGATAGTAGAAAATAACGTTTGACATTTATCATAAAATTCCTGCGGAGTATTATTTTGCTGAGTTTGCATAGCAAGGTCATTATATAGGGCTGTCTCGTCCCGTTGATCAGTAAAATTATTAATCAAAATTTCTTTAATGCCATCCCAGCTCTCAGGGATTCCATTTGAATTAATGGTTCTGGCGGCAGGTCCCGTTATCTTATTTAATATTCCATTTAACATACATAACTTGCCTAATTCGTATTCTTCACCACCATATGACTCTACAAGTTGGTCACAAAGTTTAATAAATCGTGCAAGAACATGAGGATTGTCGTCAAAATCAGGCACAAGGCGGAGGGCCTTAAAAATTGTGTCTGGGTCTGTAGACATAATGCTTTCCTCAGAGTCTGTGCTATAAGTACTCTCTGTATCTATATTTCTTCTACTATCTACAACACGGTATACCCTAGACCGTCTATTAACAGTCTTACGGGTATAAAATGTATTTGAATGAAAAATCTTGAAAAATTATAAAAAGGACTAAGGACTAAAAGGATGCAACACTAGAGAAAAATTAGCGGTGCACTTACTTGAACATTTGTCTGGATCTCGGCCTCTTTGAGCAGATATCGATGTCTGGATACTCCGGCTCTGGTCACGTAGATTCTGGATAACCGGCGAAGGCTGCGGAGCCTATTTAGCAGGACGACGTTCCCGTTTTTCCGCGTATTTTTACCGATTATCCTACCGACTGCGCCAATTACGATGACTGCAGCCGGAGGACTCAAAAAAAACCGAAATTAATTTATAATTAGGTTTATTAAAAGTTCCACAATGGATACTTATAAGTATTACAAGATAAATGAACTATAACTAAGAACTTGACTCGACCGATGCAAGTATCGAAGTGCCGAGCTGACGTTGGGTCCTCAGGTCGATGGCGAAGGTGGCACGAGGCATCGACACGAGGCGCTGTGTCTGCAGTTTACTTTTGGTTGCGAAATTTGGGGCAGCGACATGCGTTTGGTGCCGTGTGCAGTGTTGATTCGTAGTCAGCACTTTCCTATTAGGATGACTGCGTAACAAGCGGCTGCAAATGAACAAATAATTAAATACGTTCAACAAATTGAGTTTGAAACAGAATACAAACAACTATCGAAGAAGGAACTTGTACCTACCAAAAGCAAAATTTACAAACTTAATCCTTTGTTCGGAACCAATCGATGGTTTTGTTTGCTTCAAGATGGCAACCCTGTGATCGGTCGGATGTGACGGGGACTTTTTGGCGGGCTTTCAAAGTGAATACAGCGGAAATTTTGAAAGTTTTGTAAAACAGTTAATTTTGTATATAATTCGTTGTAAAAAGTTGTTATTTCTTAGTTCTAAGAGTTAATGATTTGTATTTATCATATAATATAGTAAAAACGGACAATGCCCGGGGGGGACGGAGTCCCTCCGGGCTCGGAGTCGGACAAAAGAAAACAGCCGAAAATATCGTCGGCCGCTAGTGCTTCGGCGCTTGATGAAGCTTTTTACAAGCCATTTACCAAACCAGGCTACAAACGAGTATTTCCTGAAAATGCTCCAGATTCTGATTGCACCGTTTTTGTTGAGAGTACCAAGCAGGAAAAGTTGGGAAATCGCAATCCACTTGTTATGGCGAACCTATTTAAAAACGATATCAAGGGCGTGGGTAATATAAAGCGTCTTAACGCTAACAAGATAGGCGTTACCTTTAAACAGGCAATTAATGCCAACAACTTTTTAAAGAACGAGGAGTGGTTACAGGAAAAAGAAATGAAGGCATATATTCCAGCAGGCGCTGTCGAAACGATTGGCGTAATAAGGTATGTTCCGATTAGCATTTCTAATGAGGAACTATTCAAGAAACTATCGACGACTTCTGAAATAATAAGCGTGAGAAGATTTACTCGCAAAGTTAATGGAGAAGTAAAACCATTCACCACGGTGAGTGTGACTTTTCTATCTAAATCACTTCCTGAATGTGTCTATTTAGACATATATCGTTTTCGAGTATCGGAGTACGTAGCACCCTTGTTGTAGTGCTACAAGTGCTTCAAATTTAATCATGGAGCTAAAATTTGTGGTGCTGCACAAAGATGCTCCGTATGCAGTGAGGATCATCATTACTCGCAATGTCCTACTGACGCCATTGTTAAATGTGTTAATTGCCAAGGGCCTCATTTAGCAATTTCAAAGGACTGTCCAGTTAAAAAAGCCAAATTGGAAGAGAAACGTTTTCGCGGCACTTATGCCAATGTTCTTGCAAAGACTCCCAATTTAACTAGCAATAAGGATTTCCCATCTTTATCAGCACCAACATACAAAAATACTTTTATTGTTCCATCACTACCATCCAGTAATAATAATAATAATAACATTGTTCCGTCAATTCCTATGCCAACAAACCCATAACAAAACACAAAAAACAATGAATCTTTAAAAGCAGAGTCAACAAAAATCAGTAAGTAAAGTTTAATGAATGAATTGATCAAAAATGATTCTTTAATCCAAGCTTTGGTTGGAGCGTTGGTAAAGATTGGAAATAGTAACAGACCAATCACTACTGCATACATAAAGTCAGTATTATCTAAATCGCTAAAAAATGGATAAAAACTTTATGACTATTTCTCAGTTTAATGTAGAAGGTCTTATCAATAAAAAACCGCTACTTATTGATTTTTTAAATACTAATGATGTAGATGTATGTCTATTGAATGAAATTTGGTTGAAAGATAAGAGCTCGTTTTGTGTACCAGGATACAATTTAATTTTTCAATGTGCAATTAATGGTCGAGGAGGTGCTGGGATACTCATCAAAAATAATTTTTAATATTCTGTTATACCGACTCCTTACTATGATTTTTTACAATCTGTTGTTTGTGTTGTACACACCTCTGTAGGTAAGATCTCCATTCTTTGCTCCTATGCTCCCCCAAATAACGAAGGTCGTCACTTTAGAGGTCATAGACTTAAACAGATCTTAAGTAGCTTACCAAAACCTATTTTATTTTCTGGTGACTTGAATGCACATCATGTTGCTTTTGGCTGCATGAACAATAATAATAGAGGCAACGATATCTATGATATTTTAGACCAATGTGACCTATGTATTTTAAATACAGGTGATCCAACCACAGTAGGTAGACCAAATTGTAATCAATCTGCTATAGACATAACATGTGTAAGTCCTGTTCTTGCTCCTTTATGTGTTTGGAAAGTCCACAATGACCCAATGGGAAGTTATCACTATCCAACAATTACTTATTTATACACAGCTGTGGAAAAATACACAGTAGGAAATCCTCAAGAGAAATATTTATATGACAAGGCTGATTGGAACAGTTTTAGCAATGAATCTGAACAAATATTTAGTAACTTTAATCTAATTGCATCTGAACCTTTAGAAATGTATAATATTTTTTGTGAAAATATAGAAAAACTTAAAGATAAGTGTATACCTAAGCTTAAAAGAATGAGTCAGTGTACTATTAGAAATCCGGTTCCATGGTGGGATGATGAATGTAAGAAAGCAGTAGATAAAAGTAAATCAGCCCTTAATTTGTATAGATATTCTTCATTAATTGAACATTACATAGAATACAAAAAACTAGATGCCCAGAAAAAGAAATTGATATGTGAAAAAAAGAAAAGTGGTTGGAGAAAGCTTTGTGAATCATTTAATAGATATACACCAATAAGTATTATTTGGAATCATATTCGTAAATTTAAACGTATCAGAATTCAAAATGTTTCAAAGAGTGATGAGTGGATTCCGGAATTTTTTGAAAAATACGCCCCACTGTCTCCACCTGAAAAAGAAGTAAATATCACACAATTAAATAAATATTTCAACCAAGCAGGAAATGAAAGTGGCAATTTTTTGACTAGACCTTTTACTTGGAATGAATTTATGTTAGCTTTAAGCTCTAGAAAAGATACTACCCCTGGTTTAGATGATATTCCATACAGACTAATTAGAAATTTACATATCACAGCCAAAGAGTGTTTATTAAAAATTTTCAGTTTACTTTGGGACACACAGACAATACCTGCATCCTGGAAGACACAATGTGTCATACCAATACTTAAGCCTGAAAAACCTTCTGATGATTACAAATCGTACAGACCCATTTCTTTATCTTCTTGTGAGCAATATGGTTTTCGCAGAGGACGTAGTGCTGTCGAAAGTATTGTATCTCTGATATCTGTTATCAAGAACGCATTTTATGGCCATTCTTCAGTGGTATGCGCCTTTCTGGATGTGGCAGGTGCTTTTGATAATGTAGATCCTTCCACACTGGTTGCAGTGTTGGCTGAAACTGGTGTCCCAGGTAAGATCTGTAAATGGGTATTCCATTTTTTATATGGAAGATCAATGTACATAAAATTTAATATTATCCTACATGGTCCAAGAACAGTATATAAAGGCACGATGCAAGGTGCAACTATATCTCCTTTACTTTATAATATATACACTTCTCAAATTAAAACTTACTTGAATACTCAAAATGAAAATTTTTTGCAATTTGCAGATGACCTGCTTATATATACTGTACATAAAGATGTAAATATAGGTATAAGTAGAATTAACAGGGCATTAAAAGGATTGAATACATTTTACAGTAATAAATTACACCTAAAAATTTGTGCTAACAAAAGTGCTGCTATGGTCTTTTCCAAAAAAAGCTATGTCTGTAATAGCGATGTAGTTAACAATGATGCTCCTCTACCTTGGACAGATAATCATAAATTTTTGGGCATATGCTTAGACACAAAACTGACTTTCCAGACTCATATTAACAAAATTATTCAAAGTGCAGCAAGGGGACTTAATATATTAAGATCTTTAGCTGGTGTCCACTGGGGCTCAGATCCTCGAACTCTTTCTATACTTTATAAAAGTATCGTGAGAAGTCACTTTGATTACAGTTCTTTGGCTTATATGACAGCAAATATCACAGTTCTTAAAAAAATAGACAGTATGCAAAATAAAGCACTTAGAATTATCTCTGGAGCTATGTGCTCAACACCCATTATAGCCATAGAGGCTGAAACTTGTATTTTACCCCTTAAATTAAGGCGCTTACAATTGGCAGAAAAATTTTGTTTGAAAATGTTTGCATTTAATAATGACCATATACTAGAAAATATTTTACCTCAGCAAGCACTCCAATTACCAACAGGTTCTTATGTGGAGGTGGCACAGCTAATGTCTGGACATATGCCTGAAATGTTGAGAATTGCCATTCATATTAAAAACTTGTCTGATAATATGTACAAAAACAGTCTTCCTATACACAAATTTGATTATAATGCATGTATAAATAGTTCTGTTAATATTATAAAAGAAAATGTAAATAATCAGATTGAGCTTTCTTGTTTTATAGATGGTAAAAATATTTATAAATTGTACACAGATGGTTCCAAGTCTGACAATAGTGTAACTTCAGCATTCTATGACCCTAAATGTAAAATTACAAAATGTTTTAAATTAAATATGCAATGTTCCATATTTACAGCTGAAAGTTATGCTATAGTCAGAACACTTCATTATATAGACACAATTGCGATTGCCAAGTCAATCTATGTATTTATTTAAAACATAAGAGATTTTTAATATTGATCTGGTCACTATAAGATGTTGTTAGGTGAGCTAATTACGTAATAACTTAAGACAGAAGGACTCTTAAGTAGGGACTGAATAAATTAACCGACTTGGTATTACATGGATCTCACAACTTTTTACGGTAGACTAAGTTGCGTGCGAGACTTGGTTTTTTTACAAGTTATTTTTTTTTGATGGCATCTCATTTCTTTTTGTAGATCGCATGAAAACACAATGTAAAAATGCACACCTACGCTCCACCGACCCTACACCTAACCTACACCTAACCTACACCTACCCTATACCTACCCTATACCTACCCTACACCTATCAAACACCTATCCAACACCTACCCTACACCTACCCTGCACCTCTTATTCAATTATATTCCATTATACAGGTACACTGATTCATTTACTGCAAATGTAACTTTGTAATCCTATATAATGCCCCAAGATTTATATGGGATTACAAAGTTATCTAGCAAATGATGTATCTAGAAAACTGGGCCGAAATTGCAAAATGTTTTAGTTTTTCCTTGGTTTATACACTAAACACTAATTCCATTCTAAATTTGAAGCTTCTATGTCTGCTAAAAGTGCCTTAGAGTTTTGATGATCGGTCAGTCAGTCAGTGAGTGACAAAATTAAGAAACTTTGACTAGTTATAATTCATAAACTACTGGTTCAAATTGATTGAAATTTGAAATATACCGTATTTATACAATGCCTGCTTGGTTACTGAAAACTCAGGCTTCTAGTTTTATCCACAACGAAGTTATAGGGGGGTCGAAAATGGCCTGAACTGCTTCGAGAAAAGTATGGTACGGCCGTGCCGCTTTTTTGCTCGACTTGGCAGGGGCACTGCCGTGCCCCCAGATAAGTTGGTCTTTTATTCGATAACCTGTATAGCCTACTTGAAGTTGATAGTTTTCCTTTTAAATTCATCAAATACATTACTACCAAAATTTTTTCACGTTTACCAGACTTGACGTGTACCAGAGGAACACTAAAAAAATATTTTTTTTTATGATTTTATTCTTCAGATTTGTCGGCATGATTCATATGTATATTCATGCCAAATTACAGCCTTCTGGTACTAAGATTCTCTGAGCTAAGCCGCGGACAGACAGACAGACGGACAGACCGAAACTATAAGGGTTCCATTTTTACTACGGAACCCTAAAAAAACACGACTGCCTTGCCATAAAAAAATAGCCAGTGTTACTCGGGCTGATGTAAGAATTCTAACGATACTTTCAAATCTGTACAGGCAATTAGAAGTTTGTGGAATAAAGAAACTCACATACATGAACCCTGAACAAATTACACTCCTTATTTCGTGTAAAAAATAATATTAAGAAAATTTAGAAATATCTTTATTTAATTTTTAAAACTTTTTATGATTAGCCTAATATATACGTAATGAACGCATCCATTGTTTTAAATGTACCCTTCAAATTGTTACAGGTATACAGAAATATTTAAATTTTGAGCTCGTCAGATCTAAAATAAAAAATAATATTAAATAAATACAAAATATTACAAGCCACATGTTTTTATAAACACAATCCATCTGTAGGTATATTAAATTGAACTCGCAAACTAGAATTAAAGTTTTGTGACTCAGGTATTACATGAATAAGGTCTTAATTTCTTTTTATAATTTGTCTTTAGGAAGGAAATCTCCGTGTAGAAGTTCCAAACACATACAACAGATGGTCGATTTACAACAGGAGTCAGTTTTGTGTGGATCAGATGGTACTTAAACCAAAAAGGAAGATACTTGACTTAGCACTGAGGTTTTTGACTACACACCAACTTGAAGAGGAACCCAACGTCAACCCCATTAGTAAATATGGTAATCAATCAATCAATCAATCAACCTATTGCAGTCCACTGCAGGACGTAGGCCTCCTCAAGGGCACGCCAAAGCGCACGATCACCCGCTTTCCTCATGCAGCCACCACCAGCGACCTTCCTCAGGTCATCAGTCCACCTGGCAGGGGGGCGGCATCCCACACTACGTTTACCGAGACGCGGTCTCCATTCGAGAACCCGTCTGTTTCAACGCTCATCGGATAAATATGGTAAGGGAAATTTTAATATCAGCTTTTTTAGGGTTCCGTAGTAAAAAAGGATTCCTTATAGTTTCGGAATGTTCGTCTGTCTCTTAGTACTAGAAGGCTGTAATTTAGCATGAATAATTATATGTATATTAAACATGCCGACAAAGTTGAAGAACAACATGTTAAAAAAAAATTTTTTTTGGGGTTCCTCTGGTACACGTCAAGTGGACGTTATTTTTTTTTTCACGATTACCTTATAGTGTGAGTATCGTGGGATAGGTTTGCTAAAACTATTTTCGTAGTGTATAATATTTTATGATGAATTTAAAAGGAAAACTATCAACATCAAGTAGGCTTTACAGGTTATTGAATAATAGACCGTTTTATAAAATGTACTCGTACAAGTAAGAAATTTGGTACTACAAATATCATAGAAAAATATTTTGATGAATGTTAAACCTGTCTCAAGTAGTATTGGACAACTATGGAACCCTACAATTTGCGTGGCCCGACACGTGCTTGCCCGGTTATTTATATGAAAATCTTCTTAGCGTGGCTTACAATCAAAGTAAGAAACTACATTTTTCTATTCAAGTAAATAAGGCCCGCGCCACCGCTTAACGTTTGATGAAGAATAGGAAGTGATTTCTGGTCTCCTGGTAACTATGATACCTCACTTTTACAAACGATTATTATTTGTAGCGTTAAGAATGGTTGCCTGCCGTGGTACTAAGGTAGTATCCTTCGTTACAAATAGTGCAACTGCGCTCAATAAAATGAAAGAGTCTAGATAGTGGTCAAAATAGGGAATATGCAAAAAAAAAAAATTCGTTTTTTTCATTGTTCATCTGAAAGTATACAAAAATAGAATACTGTGGGTCAAAACGAAATTGAAATTAATCGAAAAACAAACTAGATACTTACAACATTATTAACAAATATAATTTATCTGTCCCTTTTACGAAACCAAAATTATCTATGGCGGACATATTATATGATGTCACATGTCACGTCGGACCTCTCTATCTAACCATAAACTTTGAAGCCTTATAACTTTGTTTCTGAACAAGATATCTGAAAAAATATTTTTTGTGTTTAAATTTAAAATTTCGAAAAATAAATTTAAAAAGAATGTGTATATTCCTTATTGTGGTCTGATTACTCTCTGAGTAGAGTTCAAGCCTAGACGCAATAACAAATTCATACTAAAAAACAAATACTCTTCACTAAATGTACTGTATAGTTCTACGTCATGACAAACTCGATGTGTTTACTAGTAGCCATTAAAAAGTTTCAACATCCAACTCATGAATCCATCACCAGATCCTCTCCACCAAGTGCACTGTATTGGACTTATCGTCACAAATAAAATAAGCTCAAACTCGATGGGTTTTCTATTTGCTATTGAAGAATACTCGACTACTCGTACTACCAACCAATTCCTGATTCAATGATCAGTTCAGCTCGATGGTAACAAATCAATACGATAAATTAATACGATACCTAGAATCAGGTTACAAGTTACAGGTAGTCAGTTCATTACATACAACTGAAGCTAGTGAAAGCGTGTTAAAAACATTCGCCGCCAGACTACTTGTACTATTGGCCAGTACTATGAAGTTGACTTTGCTTAAATATTTGTACTTCCTCAGGTACAATAGTATCCGTGTTTTTCCTGGCATTACTGTTGGTGGTCTACGCTCTCCTCCGTGAGCTAAGGAACCTGAGCGGCAAAGTGTTAATGGCGTACGTGGCCAGCCTCATGGGTGCCTTCTTGCTGCTCTTCGTGATTAATGTTGGATACAAGCTGGAAACTGAAGTTTGCAAGGGGCTGAGTAAGTGACAATAATATAACAACGAAATATTCTCATAACATGTGTAAAAAGTTTGATACAAAAATAGTTACCTCCTCCATATTAACAACGGGCTAGGTACGTGGTTATTTCTTTACGTTTCGCCCAATGATATTTTAGTAAAGATGACGTTACTATTCGGTGTTCAAATTTGATTTTTTTTTTAATGCCGACAGGCAAACATTTTACTACTACAACGCGATTGTTTAAGTCAAATTACGACAATTATTGTCTTTATTTGACTACCTCTGTTTCTGTTTCTGTTGGTTTCGCCATACTCTTTTTAATTCATTACGAAAATGTTTTGTCTTTCAGCGTACTGCATATATTTCCTGTTCCTGGCAAGTTTCTGCTGGATAAATGTAATGTCTTGCGACATATGGTGGACTTTCAGGTACTTTCTAGCTTGCACTTGATACGCGCACAATATACACATACTCACCAACACCCACATTCTAATTTCACATTTAGACTCGACATACAATGGTGTCGATTCGGCATACGCTCAACTAAACTAAACTAAATTCAAATTAGTCCTGTCACTTTCTATCATTTTTAATTGAAAAGGGACCGAAGATCATCGGTTTTGTTTTTATCTATGATAGGAACTGATCAAACTTACGGCTCCGTCTCTAACTCTATTAGCGGCGTTGTAGCTTTATTAGCAGCGTTTTGTGATTGACGCAGTCGAAAGCTTTAGATAAGTCACAAAAAACCCCAATAGCATCTTGCGACTCCTCTCAAGCCCACGTGATGTAGAAGAGCATCTGCAGCGTCGGTGGTCGAACGCCCCGAACCCGAACCCTAACCCCAACTGTCCCGAACTGTTGTTGATTATGAAGTAGATGGTTCAAATTAAAATGAGACTGCATTTGATTAACTATTTATCCTTTCAAAAATTTTACTGAGTACCGGAAGTATAGACACTGGCCTAAAGTTACCGGGATCCTTTTTATCTCCTGACTTAAATAAAGGTATTATTTTACTATGTTTCATTAAATCTGGAAATACACCCTGATCAACACAAGAATTGAATAAAAATGTTAGGTAAGGAGCCAGTTTCGATTATAGAACTACACAACTTAACCGACATATCAAATTTATCTTCAGTATTTTTAAGCTTTAACTCCTTAAAAGTTTTAATCACTACCTGTGGGGTTTTATGCCTAAACTCAAACGCAGTCGGGCACCTTTGAACATTAGCATTTAGCAGATCGCGAACAGATGAAGGTGAGGAACGGCTCTGTAGTTTTTAATGGAACGTTTGTGAAAAACGTTTCAAATTCTTGAGCAATATCTTCATCTACAGTAATGATACCACTAACTGTATTTAATGAATGTCTGTTGTCGTATAGTTAAGTTTTTCCCGTTTCGCAGTTTATTACCTTCCAAGTCGTCTTTACAACGTTATCAGCCGAAACTATTTTGTTTTAATTTTAATATACTCGTAGTTGGTTTTACCTACTGCACAAACATTTTTTAAAGTTTTTGAAAAAGTTCTAACATATTCAATGAAGGTTACACTATGGTTATACGCCTTTTCAGCATATAATTCAAATAACTTATCTCTACTAATGCGAATGCCTTTAGTAGCCCAGTCACTTAATCTGAATCTAGGTTTCATGTTAACTTTCTTAACTTTAAATACAGGTATATCCTAAAACTCAGAATGTAATAAAGAAAAGAACTCTTTATAAAAGCTATTTGGATCATTTAAATCATAATTTGAAACAGGTAATTTAACGCATAATGCTTTATTGTATTTTTAAATTTTACTCGTGGTAACAGATATTTCCTTTATTGAAATACTCTCTTTTTTTGGACAAAATGGAAAAGTTACGGCTTGTCCATTATGATCTGATTGAAGAGAGTTTATTATTTGTTTGCTGAAATAGTTACAATCACAGTAAAAATTATCCAGACAATTAGTCGAGGTGGCCGTGATTCTTGTTGGCTCTAGGAAAATGTTTACCAAATTAAATTATTTAAATTAACCAAGTAGCTTGCTTTTATAGGTGGAATTTACTAACAAATCTACATTAAAATCTCTATATGAGATTTCTTATTAGACTTTACTATTAATTTTAAAATATCTTCCATAATTAACTAAAAATTTTGAAAGTTCTGGTGTCTGTAAACGCAAACTATAGTATTTAAAACGGTAACACTCACGTAATAATATAAATCTTGTCTTCAAGTGTTTCCGTTCAAAATGAAAGTAAATGATGAATAAAGTTCACGTTTCTTTAATAATATAGGTATAATGATAAAAATGATGATATCTATAACCTGATTAACTCTTGTAGAGGATACACGAAAGCTCGCCCGATTCACAGACGAGGAGAGAACTTCAAGTTTTGCATGTACTGTATCTACGGCTGGGGGTTGCCAGCTGCTCTGACTGTCAACCTGATCGTCCTGAATGAGTTGAACCTACGGCACTTTCCTTGGATTGTGAAACCAAATATCCTTCTTCGGTCGCGCTTCATTGACGGTAAGAATCTTCTTCTTCATCGTATGGATCGTAACTGGTCGATCAACCTGATCTCACAAGCTCTGCTCCCTGCATGACGACGGTCGATAAAATTAACCGCGCGACTTATAAAGTGACCGTCAATAGTATCCAAGTTTATATCGCGCGAAGATGATAATAATAATATTAATAATAAGGTGAACTGAAGAAGAAGAAGAATAATAAGTGGGGACATCTTCACACAAGATAAGAACTACTTTACTATTACCAAACCTATTTTTAACTTCTTCTGTCAAAGTTATAGGGCCGCCAGTAAAGTCGCCCGACGACTCATGTTTTGACTATCTTAGCCAAACATGGGATCATCTTTCTTTTCAGACAGTTAGGTGACTCCGCCTGCAATGACTAAAGGTTCTAAACAGACTGGGATAAGTGACACAACAGCTATCCGTATTTAATTTGCGGAGGCCATGAGGGGTCACTAGGTCCTAACATAAAATGTATATAGCATCTTCTATGTCTGTATGCCCTAAAACAATTACTGTAGTTATCTGAAGATTAACCAATCAGGGTTTGGTAATAATTACCAATTAGATGTACTAGGGAAAGATTTTTTGGGGTTCCGAACTTACACAGACAAATAACAAAGTAATCTTGTCATTACTCATACTCTGAAAGTAGTTCGGAAGTTGCCTGAGGAGCGGATTGAAGGTAATACTTTTCTGCCCGGAGGGAGAATCACTTTCAACTGACATCTGTCATTCATTCATTCATTTTCATTCATTCTGGCAAATTATAAAAAAAAAACTGGTTCTAATTTCACATTTCTATTGAACTATGTTCCATCTTTCTATACAGCCACTCAATTACAGCGCAATGTTAAATTGAAATAACATAAAGTTAAGTATTAATTAAAAAATATATATTTTTTAAATTACTTTATTATAATTAACTTTCAACTATTTCTTTAAAATAAAATAGATTTGGGCAAAACAATCCTATTATCATTTGTTTCTCGAGTTATAGGGTTTTGTTTACAATGAGTTCATCTGATTCAAATATGGAAGTCACAAAATTTTTCTGTACCTAGTAATTCGTGTTTTTATTTTTACTTTCCTTGTATTCGTAATGAAAAGCACAGTGTTTACATCTGGTTAAAGACTTATTTAGTGCCTCAAACTATTAGGGCTCTCGCTACGCTCAGGCCCCAAACCCCGTCTCGGCGCTAAATAAGATACTTTCACCCCTCGTATAACAATGTATTATTGGACCTTTACTAACTTAACCCTGACAAACATTTTAGGCGCTGAAAAAGTGTTGTATTTGTACACCCCAATGCTGATTTTGATAATTTGCAACTGGGTGTTCTTCTTGATGACTGCTTTCAACATCTGGCGGCTGCATCGCGCTACTGCAGTGCTGGACTCTGCAGCTGCTGGCACTCCAGCTGCTCATCGCAATCAGAAATACAGGTAGGAGAATTTAGTTAAATTTCATGAGAAGATACGTAGAAAGACCAATGTCATCGACATAGCTGCTTTTAGGATAAGCAAGTAGAAGTGGCAATGGGCAGGCCGTATAGCTCGACGAATCAATAACCGATGGGGAAGAAAGGTTCTCGAATGGCAGCCACGGGCCGGACGGCGGCGTAGTGTTGGACGACCTCCCATGACTTGGTGAAAGTTGCTGTGTGCTGGTGGATACAAGTAGCGCAGGACCGTTCACGGTGGAAACCTATGGGGGAGGCCTATATTCAACAGTGGACGTCTTCCGTCTGAGATGATGATGATTAGTAGATTTCTGCAATAGTGGAGCGGTGCGGGAGGGGTGTGTTTTTGTTACGCGAGATTTCAGTTGGACGTAGGCAATGGCATCGCTATCATTTGTATAGTGAGACAGTCCTATTACGTCTCCTGCACCAGTATACCTACTCAGTTATAAAGCGCTATGACTGTAATAGTATTTCTATCCTTTCTATCTATCTATCTATCTTGCCGTGTGGTGACGGCGGAGTAGAATACATTTGTCACCAACCCCTACTATTTCCGTGGGTGTCGTAAGAGGCGACTTAGGGACTACACATTGAACAGGGAACGGGCAGCAGCGCTCTCTGATACAGTAACCTTTTAATCTGCGATCCCCAACCCGCCTGCCAAGCGTGGAGATTGTGGCAAAACCCTCCACTTAAGTGGAGGAAGCTCATGGTCCAGCAGTGGACTGTAACGGGCCGTTGATGTATCTATCTATCTACTCAGTCTATACCCACCAAAATATCCACTCACGCACATACCCACTGCTGAGTACACCACACCAGTCCTGTGCTGTTCTGAGCCAATGTTTGTGTATATATTTTTATACAGAGTGTAACAGTTACATAAGCTGCAATAAGAAAAAAAAATGAAGTCTTCATACTAACTAAGAGTGTCAGCTGATTGAACAATTTGTATGGGAAGTCAAAAAACATTTTTCATATTTCGACCCATGTTCTTTGAGAAAAGTTGTTCAGTTTTATGATAACTGTCGCTGTGCTTTGGACTGGTTGTTATGTTACACCTTGTATATTGTGTGTAGGTACTACTGTAAGTACGGTCAGAAATAACATATAAAAACTAAAATGTTTGCATTGTCATAAAATTACAAATAGCTATACTTCGTACAGTATAATATGGCCATCGGGGTCGTATAATTTAAGGTTTAATTGACAAATAATTTGATAACCTTGAATGCAGTAATATTAGGTACCTCTGCTTACTTCTTTAGGAACAAAATCAAGACTACCTAAGGGTCAACGCACACCAAGAGCAGAACAGAGCAGAGCATTTTCTGAGAGTACTGAAAATTACAATTCCATTGCAAAATTTAATACACGTCCAAACTTGATACTCGACCATGCTCGATCATGCAGGATGCTCGTTCGAGTATGCGTTCTACATTGGCAAGCGCGCTCGACCTTATTACATATTCTTCATGTTCCTATGCCAAAAGGGCGATAATAACTAAGTCCTGTTTAATATGTGGGAAGGGGAGGCGAGTGAAAGCACAGACGGCCATCGATGCACTGGCGTGCGTTTATTGTTACTCACACAACCAAACATGCATACGCTACATCTCCTATCCCTATTTAAACCACAGTTGTAAATAAGAACCTAAATATACTAAAAAAACGGTTTGTAATTAACAGCAGCTCTTTTTCTTAACCTACTGGTTGGTTCGTTACGGGCTGTAATAACCTCGTCATTATCATCATCTTCCGCGGCTTCGGAGGGGTCTACTAAGGTTGTTTCAGCACTCTCAAACTCACACTCTTCTTCCTCTCCTGCATCCGAAATTGTGTCGCTGTTTTCAGACTCACACTCTTCTTCCTCTCCTGCATCCGAAATTGTGTCGCTGTTTTCCGTGTGATCTTATAAATTACCCTGCTGACGTCATCTGTGACTGCTGCGATGATCCCGTAAGCATCTGAGGTGACAAGGCTGATGACGGCGACGTCGTTGACGAGGTAAGCGGTTGAGGCGGCGACGTTAATGGTGACGGCAGCGACGTTGGCGGCGATAAAGACGGTGAGGGTGGCAGCGGTGATGTCGACGGTGAAGGTAAGTGTGTCTCTGTGTTTGCAGCTATGCCCAAATCACGATCCCAACCATTAACGTTATCAAACGTTCCTTTATATAATAACATTTGATTTATGTGCTTTTTTATGTATTGGTTGTTTGTCAAATCTTGTACTAAATATAAAACATTTCCTAATCTTTTAATTACAAGTCCCTTCATCCAATAAAACTTGTCTTTATGAACAAATTTCTTAAACATTATACAATCCCCCTTTGAAAACTTCCTTCTCTTTCTATATTTGTTATCCTCACTATCCTTATGTGGTGTACACTGAAACGTTACATTAGAGTCCGATGTAGTGGGCGGGGTCGAAGAGGCCGATGCATTATCAATTTTATTTAAATCTAAACGCGATTTCATTTTCCGACCGTACAACATTTCAGCCGGCGAAAAACCTGTGGCAGAATGAGTGGAGTTTCTATAGTCAAAAATATATCTTAATAAGTTTAGTCTGCTTTCTCTTGTATTTCGCACGGTTAATAGACTAGCCTTAATACCTTTTTTCACAATTTTAACGTAGCTTTCCGCCTGACCGTTACTGGCCGGGTGATAAGCCGGTGACGTCACATGTGCAATCCCATTCACTTCACAAAATTGTCTAAATTGTTGCGATGTGAAAGATGTGCCATTGTCGCTAACGAGTAAATTTGGCAAGCCATACCGTGACATAAAATCACATAGTTTTTCTATCAAAGCGGCTGTAGTAATATTGTTTAACATTTCGTAAACTTCTAACCACTTAGTATATGCATCCACCAATACCAAGTAGGTACGTCCATTAATTGGGCCCAAAAAATCCAAATGTATCCTATCAAAGGGTTTTAATGATGGCTTCCACGGTGATAGCAGTGAACGCGGTGGCGAAGTACGCAGCTGTAAACATATGTTGCAAGTACCTATCATGTGCTCCACGGCTGCATCTATACCTGGAAACCACATTCTTGACCGCACCTCTGACTTAGTTTTTACTATACCTAAATGTGATTTATGTAGTTCTGCCAAAAATTTTTCTCGTAAGTTTTCTGGTATAACCACTTTGTGGCCCCTCATAACGCAACCATTTTCATGTGATAACTGTGTCCTACAAAGAAAATACGGTTTTAAACGAGGATCACTTATTTTCTTTGGCCATCCGTCCATTATAAATTTGACTACTTGACATAATAAAATATCCTGAGCGGTTTCCTTCACGATTTCCTTCACCGTAACCGGCAAACTTCCATCTATAACAAAACACACGTAAGCTGCGCGGTCGTGCGCTAACTCGACTCGACTATCCGACGCGCTCTGTCTCTGCCTAACCCCCGACCGGCGAGTACTGTTATCGTTGTAGTCTAACAAACCGGTTTCCGTAGGCAGACTAGCGCGCGATAAGAAATCCGCGCTGTTATTTTCGCTTCGAATGTACTCAATGATGTAATTATAACTGCTTAAAAATAACGCGTATCTTTGCAAGCGGTTCGCAGTTATTTCAGGAATTCCGCGATGGGGACTAAATATTGAAATTAGGGGCTTGTGATCCGTACGAAGAATGAACGGAACTGACCTACCATAAAGATATTGATGGTATCGGCGAACGCCAAATATTATGGCAGTAGCCTCTTTCTGAATTTGTGAATATCGCTTCTCTGCCGGGTTTAGAGTACGTGAAGCAAAACATAATGGTCTTTCCGTTCCGTCCAATTCAACTTGAGATAAGATTGCTCCCAACCCGAACGGAGAAGCATCGACTGTTAATATTAGTTTGGCTTTGGAATTGAAATGAGCTAAAGTTTTTTCTGATGACAAACATTTTTTAATCCTATTAAATGCGTCATCATGTTCTTTGTTCCAAACCCACTTTGCCCCTTTTTTTAATAAATCATACAAAGGACTTAATAGAGTTGATGCCCCCGCTACGAAATTACGATAATAGTTTACTAAGCCCAAAAAAGACTGTAATTGACTGACGTTACCTGGCACCGGTGCATTTACCATAGCTTTCACTTTTTCTGGGCATTTCTTTAACCCTTCTTTATTTATCACATAGCCTAAATAGTTAACCTCGTTTTTAAAAAAATCACATTTGTCACGTTGTAATGTTAACCCTGCATCTTGTAGTCTTTGTAACACGCAGTTCAGCCTTTTCAGGTGCTCTTCTTCATCCTTGCCTGTAACCAGGACGTCATCCAGCAGGCACAGCACGCCGTCCAGTCCCGCCAGCACGCACTCCATCGCGCGCTGGAATATCGCCGGCGCGCTCGACAGGCCGAACACTAAACGTGTACCTAAATAGACCTCTGTGCGTGTTTATACACGTAATATTCTGTGATTCTTCATCGAGTAAAAACTGGTTATATGCCATCGATAAATCCAGTTTGGTGAATTGTTGGCCCCCATACAGTTTTGCAAATAATTCTTTCGTAGTCGGTAATGGATACTGCTCCACCATAAGTTGTTTATTTATACTTACGGAATAATCCGCGCATAACCTTACTGAACCGTTCTTTTTTAGTACAGGAACTATAGGTGAAGCATACTCCGAGTGATCTACCGGCTTCAGGACCCCTAATTCGACCAATCTGTCAATCTCTGCGTCCACCTTTTCGCGAAGTGCGAACGCTATAGGCCGCGCCTTACAGAAGACTGGTTTAACGTTATCTTTTAGCGTTAATTTTACCTTATATTTATTAAACGCTCCTAACTTATCGTTAAAAAGCTGCGGATAACGTAATTTCATCTCTTCTGTACTCATTTTTGTCTTATTACAGTAATTCACTGGGACAAATTCAAAATTAAAAGAAGCGATAAAATCCCTGCCCAACAATGGTGGGCCACCGTCATGTACTACATGCACATCTAACGTGTGTGTGGCTCCCGCATACGAAACTGGCAAGCGCACAATACCTGGACATGTAATCCTATCCCCTGTATAAGTTATTAACCTTTTTTTACAGGGCGACAAGGGCACCTCTTTAAAATTTGTTTTGTAAGTTTTGTAAGAAATCACTGTGACGGCCGACCCGCTATCTATCTCAAACTGCATACATAATCCATTAATAAGTACCGATTCTGCCATAGGTTCACCCCTATCCGAACGAATATTGTATAGCTTACCATCGTCATCTTCGCCCCCGTCCACAGCATCCGTAACCACGTAATTAAGCTTGTTTTTACACACACGAGACAAATGCCCTTTCACTTTGCATTTCCTGCATTCTAAATGGGCTAAACGACAGTCCGCACTTTTATGGTTTGAATAACCGCAAACTGAACACTTTATTTTGCCCGCCGCAATACTTTTTTTAGCACGTTGTACGATTTTATACAGCTGATCGTTGTTGACTGGGCGACCGGCAGCGCCGGCGCCTGCGCTAGCCGCGGCACCTGCTCGCGCCGCGCGAATGTTTTCCGCGAGCTCGACGGCTTTTGTCAGCGTTAGCTCATTGAGGTCCTGCGCATACAATTTTTCTTTTTCAAACCCAGATTGCATGCCCATGACGAAACGATCACGTAACGCCTCTTCTACGTTGCTAAAACTGCAATGCGCTGTCAAACCACGTAGTCTGGCTGCCCACTGTGAAAACGATTCTCCAACTACCTGCGTTGCCGAAAAAAAATTGTGCCTCTCACTAAACCCGATCCTTTTAGGCGTAAAATGTGCATCCAATAAATTTATGATGTCCTCATACGGCACAGCGGTTAACTCCTTGGGCAGCGCTAAATCAGCTGCAAGCTTGTATGTACCCTCTGTGAGTGCACTCAATAAGATGGCACGTCTCTTTGTTCCACTTGTGTCCTCGGTGGCAGACACGTCGTTGGCGATTAGCCACTGCTCCAACCGACTCTTGTATGTCTTCCATTCTTGACTGTTATGGTCAAAAGGAGATAACAATCCAAAGTTAAAAGACATATCGAACTTGTGGGTATCTCGTCGTCACTGTTTAATATGTGGGAAGGGGAGGCGAGTGAAAGCACAGACGGCCATCGATGCACTGGCGTGCGTTTATTGTTACTCACACAACCAAACATGCATACGCTACAAGTCCCAATTAACCATATTGAACACGTCTGCCAAAGTCGGATTTTGCCATCAAACTGACAAGTTGACAACCCAGAGCAAGCATTTTCAACGGAGCTTGCTCGCGGAGGCTTGCCGTCTGCATGGTCGAGCGGTCAAAATACCGCTCGTGGAGGCGCGAGCATTTTGCAGTTCGGTGTGCGCTGACCCTACTATGTATGATATACATGCAGTCCACCAGCACCACACACGGTATGAATCACACATTGAATTTTTATAAAAGGTAACTTTTTTCCTGATTTGGCAGACTGCTATTTGCACGTTGTATATAAAATCTGGAAAGCAGAACATGCGGTCTGAAATAAGAGAAAAAAAATAATTTAAATAATTCCTAATTAGGCGAAAGAATATAATAAGAGTTTACATATACAATTTAATAATTTGTAGGTTTTTTTTGTTAGCCTATCTAACTTTATATTTTGATAAAAGGTAGCATAATTTAAGTTAAAATCACCACTTATCACTTTATTTCTTGAGATTGAAATATACTTTATTTACCCGGAGCATCACCGCCATCGACCACAGCCTATTAATATAGTTCCATCTCATCCAAAGATTCCTCGTATACTTGAAGCTGTCTGTCATCATGGGCATCAACTGGTTGATGGAAGTGGCCAGCCACTTCAGCCCTAACTTCAAAGGCTGGTTCATCTCTGACATCTTCAACATACTCTTCGGCCTCAGCATCTTCCTCATCTTCGTGTGTAAGAAGCAAATACTTCGAAAACTGAAAAAAAGGTATGCAATTTCATTTAATTTTAATATTAATGATTACTTCTTCTTCGTTGTCAGTACACAATAATAGTACATTACAGCCGCGGCCGCAAAATTAGTTATTGTTGGACGAGGGCACGTTTAAAGTCCGAGCCGCAGGCGAGGACTTTTAGTGTGTACGAGTCCAGCAAGAGTTATTGCGGCCGAGGCCTGTATAGTGCTTTTCTCTGAAATATGCGAGGAAATTATAAAATACTAAAAAAAATAACGAACCTTGGATTTGGATGTCTACTCGTATCGTACTAAACTTATTAGTTCTAACCTTTATCACTTTAACCTCTACTTCGACTACTTAAACCATTCATTTTTATAATTCAATGATAAGTTAACTCCATCATGAAAAATGTGTTACAAGATAGTACGATAAAATTAAGAGATGAAAATTACAAACCGCCATATTGCGCGGTTTTCTTTTTTTTTTGCCAGTGTCATACAGAGCATACAGCCAACTCCAATCACTACGATTCGTGTACGATTCATATAAAATTTGAATTAAGAACATAAGAGTATGCTGTAAAAAGACTCGAAAACATTGAAATTTCTAGACGAAAGTTACTTTGCCGGCCTAGGCCGTTTGAGGGCACATTCCTGGCCGCTGTTTTGTATGGGGCAATGTTTCGTCCAAAAATGAATCACTTCGCGTATTGTTTTTTGGCAGTAATGATCACATTTTCGAACGTGTCGGAGAAAAATACTTTTATACAAACAGATTCTCATGACTGTGTGGACTTACGGTATTCAGCTATGGGGTTGTACCAAACAGAGCAACATACAGATAATACAACGGTTCCAATATAATTCACTAAGGGGTATTGTAAATCATCAACATCAACGGCCCGTTACAGTCCACTGCTGGACTATGAGCCTCCTCCACCTAAGTGGAGGGTTTTGCCATAATCTCCACGCTTGGCGATCGCAGATTAAAAGGTTACTGTATCAGAGAGCGCTGCTGCCCGTTCCCTGTTCAATGTGTAGTCCCTAAGTTGCCTCTTACGACACCCTGCCTGCCTGGTATTCTACTCTGCTGTCACCACATGGCTTCAATTCGGCGGTATTGTAAATACTCCTTGGTATATTAGAATGGATGACCTTCAACGAGATAAAGACTTCACCATCACGTAAATGTTGTCCAGCTCCTCGACAACACGGACTTAATGAAAAACCTTTACGTCAGTTTAGTGAACGTAAGGTAGTGCAATCAGTGCTTACTCATAAAAAACACACGTACAATGTGTCTTCCCCTTAATTAAGACCATAAGAAAACGACACGTATCGACACGTTCTTTTAAATTACTCATTAGTCTTTAGGCTATATATTATTTTAGGGTGCCTTATTTAGTAAAATAAAATTGTCCGAAAAAAAAAGATATTACTTCTGCGCGTCGTGTATCCTCTCAATTCATTGTCCCGCTTATTTCTTGTAACACGGATCCTTCTTCATCGTGTCCGTTGTAAGTTCAACAACTGTCCTAACACCGTGAAAAAACTTGATCAGTTTGAGCTGTACTTTACTTATTGACAAGTCATTGAATTAAACCATGAAAACAAACATGAACACACACACACAAACACATGAACACACATGAACTGCTTTTTGCAAAAGAGCGCTGTGTGGTTCAAATGAATGAATGAATATTTCATTGCACACAGCGAAAATGCAGAAAATAACATTGAGATAAGGACAAGAAGAAGTGTACAGTTAGACGGCCTTATTGCTACACAGAAATTTCTTCCAGGCAACCTTAACATTGATATAGGTAACTTGACCCGAATTTGTCAATGCATTTTTGCAGTTTCTTAATGTTAATAACTTTTTTAATCCTCTTTTTATGTAGTCGTTGGTAAGCCAAGGCGGTTTCTTGTGTTTCAATCTGCTGGAGCCCCCAATCAACTTTTCTTATCTAATACGTCGTAATGTGCATAACTATCCTAAATTCCGGTAATTTTTTTCGGTTATTTATCATCGTAAATATCGATGTCTAAAATGAAATTTAAACTTACTTATTTATTAACTGATTAGTTTTATTTATTTTATTAAAATTAAACATCGTCAACACACAAATAAATTCTGATGGAAAAGTTGGATGGCCGATCCATTTCTGTCATATAACATACATGAAGGACCATCGGTAGGCCCGAATATGCGATGCCTCTGTGGCCGAGTGGTCGAGATTTTGCCGCTCATTACGGAGGTGCTGGGTTCAATTCCCGGTGGGGACACTGTCAAACAAAAATCTCTTTGTGAACATTTCTCCAGCTTGGAAAACATTGCAAGCTAAATCACCTGGTCCGAAAAGAAAGATGATTCCGTGCTTCCGTGCTTAAGCCGTCGGTCTCGGCTACTATCTAGTCGTTACACGAGCTATGCCAAAGGCCTTTGGCGGCTCTATAACACTGACACTAGGGTTTGTGAGGTCGATTGTCGTCCTCACAACTCACACGATGAAGAAGAAGACTATAGTTAAAAATTGTATACATTCCAAAGACTTCTGAAGCGAAGCGATCGTCTTTTATTTCCTCTGAGATACATTTATTCTATTGTTTTAGATTCGGCGAATGCAACAATTGGACACAATCCCGTCCGTGGCACTCCAGAAGTCGCACCAGCAACACCACGGAATCTGACGTCAGCGCTGACGCGCCAGTCTGCATCAACCCTAAGGGACCTGTCTACTCTCTCACTCAAAGCGAAAAACGATGAACAGCATCCGGAGTCAGCGAAGGAGCTTTTAATATGACCTGAACAAAAAAAGTGTTTCCTATCGATAGACGATAGTTTAAGATAAAACTATAGTATCAATAACATATCAATAGTATCATCACGTGTCAATTATTGATGAATAGCAATACTATCGGTAATATCGATAGTATTTCCCAGCAATAGTAAAAAAACCAATTCGATGTACTTACTCGATAGTATCGATACTGTCAATACCGTGCTTACCTAGCTATAGAAACTATCGATAGTTTGGCAAAAAACTCTCTTTTGTGCAAAGAATTTATAAAATCTATGGAAATTCTGCTAGAAAAACTGAACCACGGTAACCCAATAAGTGGTTGTAACGGAAACGACAATCCGACAATTGACAATACATCACCGTGAACCAATACTCTAAACCGCGCTCGCTGGTGTCTTGATCTTTCGTTCGAACACTCAAGGTATCGTCGGTGAGGTTTGACTTCATTTTGCACTTCGTAAAATGTGTCATCATCATCATCAAAAGCTCATATACGTCCTCACCGAGGGGCTTGGGCCTACCCTGAATTAAGACGATTAAGCTTTAGCCACAAAGTAGGTAAAGCGGCGCGGGGCCCTTTTTATTGTCTTCACTAGCCCAGTGCGCAAAATGTGAATCTGACGCAAAATGTGCACTTCTCATTTGGAGCACGTCTTAAATGTTGTTGTAAAATAGCAATTTAGGTTTACCTTAGCAAATGTACGACCATAAGCAAATAGTTTCTTTCATTTGAGATTTAATCATAGTAGCATCCTAAAAATTTAAAATGTGTACGTTTTGCGAAGTGCTCATGCTGCTTCAAAGCCCGTCAATCAATGTAGTGGGCACATTCTGGGCTACAACATTATAAACTTGCCATCGACTCGCTAAGAAGAAAGTGGGGCAGTTTTATTAACAGTTACGCTTCCACAGCTTATACAGGGGGCTAATTTGTAACACTGACACTAGGGTTTGTGCGGTCCGTTGTCGTCCTTACAACCCACACGATGAAGTAGAATAATTTATTCAGTTCGATATTTTTCGAGCATATTTAGCTAAGATTTGACTTAGCTTGGTCCCTGAATGTCGCCTTTAATAAAAAGTTTTTGTATTTTGACGTGTAGAGTAAAAATGCGTATTTATTAGTATTTTGGATAGATTTTAATTTTATATACGTTTTGTTTAGAGAATTATGTTGTAAGCCTACTTTTATGTTAGTTTAGATATTTTTGTACTGCGCAGTTTTGCGGGACTATTGTTAGATATAAGTTCATAATGTTTTTAAGAAATAAATAAATAATTAAGTTGTATCTTTTCAGATGTTTATCTAATAATTTATAAAATAGATTTACGTTTATAATATCGGTCTATAAACAAAACTATTATTACTAATTTATATCATTCATTCAAAATAACATTCCTTAAAAATATCTTAACCTAAACCGTAAGTTTTTTTTTTTTAGTTGGTCTAAAATAGTTCGCTTGATATGTCTAATATCCAACGTTTGTTGGGGAGTTTTGGGCGGGAAACTGAAAAGTTGTAAAAATTGTTTGCTCTATTTATTTTATTCATTATTGTCTCATATTAGTACCTATAGTTTATGTAATTCTGTTTTCTATTATGAGTGTATATATTTCCATCGAGTAGGGTAAGTTTTTCTGTTCTGTTGGTAGGAGCTTCCTCTATAATGGACCCCTCCAATGGGAGGGAGTCCACTTCAGACCAATCTTCAATTGACTTACTGGTGGCGGCAGCTAACAAAGTTGAAAAGGATCGCAAGATTTAAACCGTTAGCTTTAAGAAAAAGAATGACAAGAAATTGTCTAAAAAAGTCCTGCTACTTGACCCTTCAATGTTAAATTTAAAAAATACTTCTTTGGTCCCAACCACGACTCAACAAGTACCAACGCAAGAAGTTTCATCTGTCGCAAGCATGGATACGTCAGTTTCATCTGCTAAAGAAAATTTCAGAAGGTTATATGAACCAAATGACCCAGGTCCATATGTTGTTCATGTTCAGTTACAAGAAGATAAAAACAAAAAAGGTGCTACTTTGCACCCACTTGATTTTTCCTATTTTCTTCATAAAAATGGAATGAGGAACATCATAGAAAATGGTGTAAAACGTTATAGGACGCAATCGTCTTTCCATCTTGTTTTCTAGTGGTAGGGAGGCAAATGCTTTTATTCAAAATGAAATTCTGGCAAAAAATAAAAAATATATTGCTTCAATTCCAACATTCAACATCTGCCGAATGGGCATTGTAAAGGGTGTGCCCGAGGATTGGACACATGAAGATATTTTATCAAATATAAGAGTTCCTGATGGCTTTGGGGCTATCATTCGTTCCCGTCGCATGTGTAGGAAGTCTATTACTTCTTCAGGGGTTGAGTGGATTCCAACTCAATCTGTCACTTTGACTTTTGATGGCCAATGTCTTCCTCCAAGAGTATTTGCTTTTTATTCCTCCTTGCCTGTGGAAAAATATATTTTACCAACAATCCAATGTTTTCACTGCTGCCGTTTTGGGCATACAAGAGATAAATGCAGAAGTCAACCCAGGTGTTTGAAATGTGGTGAGGACCATGATGGCAGATCATGTAATTTAGAGGCTTTCCATTGTATAAATTGCTCTGGTTCACACAAAGCCACTGATAAAAATTGTCCAGAGTTTTTGAGGCAAGTAAACATCAAAAGACATATGTCTGATAAAAATGAGTCTTATCTTGAAGCTTTCAAGTCTTTTCCGGCATCAAAACCATCGTTTTCTGAAATAGTTGCTTCTCAGTCCTCTTCCCAAGAGTCTTATTCTTATTCATCTTCTGCTGAAAACAAAAAAGTATGGCAGAAAAAAACTGTAATAAGTCAGCCTAAAACAAGAAAACCTATAAATAAGGGTTATGATCAAGAAGCTCATAAAAATTTAATAAATTCTTTTAAAGAACTTTCTCAGAATAATGGTTGTGGCTTAGTTGAAAATCCATCAGAATCCTCTAAGAAGGCATCTTCTCTTCATGAGCTTTTATCTCAATTAGTGAATATTATTCTTAACTCCTTTTTACCGTACAACACAGCTTTATCTCTTGTCAATACAATCTCAATAGCCATCCTTAATCTTAAACATGGACAATCTGATTCAGTGGAATGCCAGAAGCGTCAGATCTAAACACACTGAACTAGTTTATTTAATAAATAAATACAATCCTTCCATTCTGGCTATCTCCGAGACATGGTTGGGGCCTGGTTCTCATTATAGAGTTCCAGGTTTCAACCTCATCAGGGCTCACCGGAGGGATGGTTATGGAGGGGCCGCACTCCTCATAAAAAGAAATTATTTATTTAATTGCTTAACATTACCTGTATATAACAATGAACATCTGGATATAGTAGCAGTACAGGTGGCAGGAACTACTTATGTTTCTGTGTATATTTCTGAGAAAGATATAACAGTAATTCCAATTTTAAAAAATATAATACAAGGTTTGCAGTCTCCTGTTGTTATTTTGGGCCACCATTCCTCGTGGGGTGCTCCGAGAGATGATAGTTTTGGCATTCATGTTGCAGATTTACTCGATGAATTAAATCTTGGTGTGTTAAATGATGGCTCTCCAACTCGTCGACCGATTCCTGGTCAAGCACGCAGCTATGTCGACCTTTCCATTTGTTCTCCTGGTGTAATGTCACTCATTACCTGAAATATTCTAAATTTATCATACGGCAGTGATCATTATCCCATTATTATATCGTTTCCAAAGTCCAACAACAGTTGTACTGAAGCTTTACCTCCTTTACAGAAATTCAGATTGACTAAGGATAAGTGGGAAGATTTTTCTGTTTCGTTAAATAATAAAATGTCTCATTTTCAAGTTGTCTCCGAAGATAATATTGTTGATAGTTACAATAATTTAACCTCAAATATCCTATTATCAGCTGAAGAATCCTTTCCAATTAAAAATGTTGCCAGAAATAAAATTCCATCTCCTCCTTGGTGGGACAAGGAATGCACAGAACTTGTAAAAAAAAGAAATGACGCGGAACTACTTGTTCATGATTTTGTTGATTTAGCTACTTTTAATAACTTCAAAAATCAGGAAGCAGCTGCTAAGCGACTTTTACGAAAGAAAAAGCGGAAAGGGTGGAAGTCTTTTTGCGAGTCTATTTCGCCGAACACTCGATTATCTTTGATATGGAATAGTGTCCGGCGGTTTAGAACTTCATTGAGGGCTTCCTCTGTTTCTGCTTTATCGCTTGATTGGGTTCCTTCGTTCTTCAGTTCTCTTGCAGTCGATTTTGTTCCTTCTTCAGATCAAATTCCATTAACATATTCTTCTATAAATTCTGGCTATCTAAACGAACCTTTGACCATGCAGGAATTACTATTTGTCTTAAAACGGGTGTCAGATTCAACGCCAGGCGATGATGGCATTCCATACTCTTTTATAGCTAACTCAAATGAATCTACCAAGTCAGTTTATCTCAATATTATAAACGTTATAGTAGCGACTGGTAATATACCTCCCGCTTGAAAACATCACCTTATCGTTCCATTGTTTAAACCTAATAAGGATCCTTTATTAGCTTCCTCTTATAGACCAGTTGCATTGGCATCCACTCTGTGTAAGTTAACAGAACATTTGATTAAAAATAGATTGGAGTGGCATTTGGAGCACAATAAATTACTTTCTGTGTCCCAATACGGGTTTAGAAAGGGCAAAAGCGTAACAGACAACCATTCTCTTTTGACAACTGATGTTCTTGTTGCTTTTTACAAGCTTTTATTTAGTTTCACCTGTCCCGTTGTCTGTCTGTCTGTCTGTCTGTAATCAAATCTTGCAAGTTAAATTTGATCCACTTCCCAGTTTCCGATTGAGCTGAAATTTTGCATTCATGTATAAATCAGATGACAATGCAATAATATGGTACCTTGAAGCTGGTCTGATGATGGAGACGGAAGGTGGCCATAGGAACTCCTCTAATACAGAACACAACCTAGTCGTGTTTGGGCTCGTTAGATTTGTCTTAACAAGATCTTTAGCCATACGTGATATCCAGGGTCTCATGATGGAGCCGGAAGGTGGCCACAGGAACTCCTTAAATACACAACACAACCTAGTCGTGTTTGGGCTTGTTGGTTTTGTCTTAACAAGATCTTTAGTCATACGTGATGTTCAGGGTCTCATGATGGAGCCGGAAGGTGGCCACAGGAACTCCACAAATACACAACATAACTTAGTCATGTTTGGGCTTGTTGGATTTGTCTTGACTAGATCTTCAGTCCTACGTGATGTCCAGGGTCTCATGATGGAGCCGGAAGGTGGTCACAGGAACTCCACAAATACACAACATAACATAGTCGTGTTTGGGCTTGTTGGATTGGTCTTGACGAATACTTTGATACTAAATGGTAACCAGAGTCTGATGATGGAGCTAGAAGGTGGCCATAAGAACTCCGTAATTAAACGACGCAACCCCACCGAGTTTGGGCCCATTTGATTTGTCTTGACGAGTACTTTGATACTACATGATAACCAGGGTCTGATGATGGAGCTGGAAGGTGGCCATAGGAACTCCGGAACGACGCAACTCCATCGAGTTTAGGCCCATTTGATTCGTCTTGTCGAGTACTTTGATACTATATGGTAACCAGGGTCTGATGATGGAGCTGGAAGGTGGTCATAGGAACTCCGTAATTAAACGACGCAACCCGATCGAGTTTGCGCTCATTTGATTCGTTTTGACGAGCATCTTAGTTGGCGTGAATATGCAACTCCAACAGATTTGGGAAAAAGTTCGTTCCGTTTGTTATGAATGTGGATTATTATATGTCTGATTGATTAGATGGATGCCCCAATGCCAAGGTGAGCACGTGCCGAGGGCTGAATGGTATGAGAGTGTATAAACATTTCATATCGCTAACGTTGCGCCTCAGGGTACCAGGGCGAACCCTGTTGTACTGAAGCCCTTATCCCTCTACAATGGACCTCGGCAAGGATGGCATTCACATAATACAGCCTAAATCAATTCAATTTCCTGCTAAATTTAATTACGGCACAGCTGAAAGAAGAATGCTTCCGATTGTCTTGTCTTGGGCTTCAACTGTGCACAAAATGCAGGGAACTACTGTAAATCATGCTGTTATTTATCTAGGCTCTAAATTATTTGCTGCTGGTCAAGCTTATGTGGCTTTAAGCAGAGTTAAGTCTTTAGCAGGACTTCGAATCGAAGAACTTGACTGCTCCAAGTTGACTTCGAAGAAACCTTGTAATGTTGACGCATTAAAAGAAATGGATAGAATGAGAAATGTTACAAATAACTAACTTGTGATTACATAACTAATTTAAACATTAGTTTACCCTACTACAAACAAAAAAAATGAAATATTTAAATATAAATAAAAAGTGCTCAAAGCAGCACATTATTATGTGAACGTACTACGGACTACATAAGGGAAAAACGCTGCTACGCGCTACTAACTACGTCGTAGTAAATCTCGAATTAAACATACTAAAAAGTTAAAAATAAAATTAAAGAAAAAAAACCTTTTTTAAAAACAAGCTTTTATTATTTGTTAAGAAAATGAACTAAAAAGTTAAAAATAAATTAACTCTAATTAGAAGTATAACACTTTATAAGTTCATTGTAACCTTTAACGATAATTAAGCTTCTTTGTCTACGACAAAATAATTCCATATCGTAATCATATATTTTTAACACCAAAACTTTACACCTTAATTATTAAATCTTCCCGTTTTTATTACAGTCTCAATTTTATAAATAATAAAAGCGTGTTACATTTTGATGGTATAATTAAGCTATCACAATGTAACACGCTTTTTTATTTATAAAATTGAGACTGTAATAAAAACGGGAAGATTTAATAATTAAGGTGTAAAGTTTTGGTGTTAAAAATATATGATTACGATATGAAATTATTTTGTCGTAGACAAAGAAGCTTAATTATCGTTAAAGGTTACAATGAACTTATAAAGTGTTATACTTCTAATTAGAGTTAATTTATTTTTAACTTTTTAGTTCATTTTCTTAACAAATAATAAAAGCTTGTTTTTAAAAAAGGTTTTTTTTCTTTAATTTTCCAAAAATGAAGTGGTGACGGCTGCCTTCTTGGATGTAAGTTCTACATACGACAATGTCGATTTAATAATTTTAAAACAAAAGTTGTTAGACATAAATTTTCCACTCAAATTTGTAAATTTTATATTTAATTTATTTACTGGTAGGTCCATATCAATTCGTCTTGCAGGTGTAAGTGATTCTCGCAGGACAGTTTGGAAAGGTGTTCCTCAGGGATCTGTCCTTAGTCCTCTTTTGTATGATGTATATACTAGGGATTTAGAAAATGCAATTGCTGGTTGTAATATCCTACAATATGCAGATGATCTTCTTGTTTATGCCTGTCACAAGTCTATCAATCAAGCAACAATTGCCTTGCAATCTGACCTGGAAAGTATACAGCTGTGGATGGCTAATCATAATTTGGCTTTATCCCCCACTAAATGTTCTTTTTTGATTTTTTCTCGTAAGAGGGTAGTTCCTGATGTTAATATTTCAATAAATCAAATAGTTATTCTTAAAGTTCCCGAAGTTATGTTTTTGGGTAAAAAATTCGACTCAAAACTAAATGGAGTAGCTCATGTGAACCATATTGTTCATAAGTGTGAAAAAAGTATTTCTGTATTGAGGGCCTTGTCGGGTGTCTGGTAAGGTGCTCATCCATCATCTCAAAGACTCGTGTATAACGCTTTAATTAAAAGTATTTTGGATTATGGCTCATTTTTGTTACCTCCCGCTAGTAAAGGGGTCCTTCGTAAGTTGGACCTGATTCAATCGAAAAGTCTTCGTATAGTGGTGGACGCTATGAAATCAACCCCAATCAACGCTCTTCAGGTTGAATGTTGTGATCCTCCTCTGGAGTTGAGAAGACAATTCTTGTCAGACAACTACATTTTTAAAACTAGTCAATTTGTAAATCATCCTGTTTTATGTAAAATTGAACAACTTAGATCTTTAATCGATTCCAACAATAGTTACTGGGCTCGTAAAACTGTCCCCCATATTTATAACAGTTACACAAAACTATTAGACTATAGACCATGTTTAAAAACTTTTCCTTGTCATCCATTGTTTTACTGGCCATATGAAACAGTAATTTACACTCCTAAAATTTATCTGTCTATTGGTGTGCAAAAGGAATCAGTCGTAGCAAATTCATTAGTGTTGGATTTTATTAATTAAAATTATCCGAACTCTGAAACTTTCTACACGGATGCATCAAAAACACCTTTATCTTCTGGGGGTGAAGGTGTTGGTGCTGCGTTCTTGCATAAAAATACAGGGTTTTTTAAACTGTTTAAATATGATAACATTGTATCAAATTATACTGCAGAAGCTTTGGCTATATTAGAGTGTATAAATTTTATAATTTGTAAGGAATTTAAGGAATCGTTAATTTTTACTGACTCATTAAGTTGTCTGAACTCGCTTTTATCGAACCCTTTTAATAAAAATTCGTTTTCTCCTCTATTACTTGAAATTAAAAATAGGCTGTTGGTTTGTTCCAACCAATCTCTTAAGGTTTCGTTGGCTTGGATTCCCGGTCATTCGGGAATCGAAGGTAACGAAGCGGTTGATGGGTTGGCCAAGCTAGCAGCCTCACAGGGCAAACTTGATAAAAATTCTATATACACCCATGATTTACTCACTTCTTCTCGCTCTGTTCTTCTCCAAAGTTGGAGGGATTTGTGGTCAAATCCCTCCAAAGGCAAACATTTCAAAAATCTTCAGCCTAATATTCCTTCGCGGCCGTGGTTTAGTAAAGTGATTTTGGACAAATGTACTTCATCTATAATTTCTCGTCTCCGGTTCGGCCATTGTTGCTGTCCGGCTCACTTGGCTAGACTTCCCATTCTTGATAATTCAGCTTGTGAATGTGGTTTAGGTTTAGGTGACATTGACCACATTCTCTTCACATGTTCAAAATATCAGTCAGTCTCATTGTATGATATTCTAATTTCATTGAAAGCTCCATTACCTGTGTAGCGTATGCATGTTTGGTTGTGTGAGTAACAATAAACGCACGCCAGTGCATCGATGGCCGTCTGTGCTTTCACTCGCCTCCCCTTCCCACATATTAAACAGTGACGACGAGATACCCACAAATTCGATATGTCTTTTAACTTTGGATTGTTATCTCCTTTTGACCATAACAGTCAAGAATGGAAGACATACAAGAGTCGGTTGGAGCAGTGGCTAATCGCCAACGACGTGTCTGCCACCAAGGACACAAGTGGAACAAAGAGACGTGCCATCTTATTGAGTGCACTCACAGAGGGTACATACAAGCTTGCAGCTGATTTAGCGCTGCCCAAGGAGTTAACCGCTGTGCCGTATGAGGACATCATAAATTTATTGGATGCACATTTTACGCCTAAAAGGATCGGGTTTAGTGAGAGGCACAATTTTTTTTCGGCAACGCAGGTAGTTGGAGAATCGTTTTCACAGTGGGCAGCCAGACTACGTGGTTTGACAGCGCATTGCAGTTTTAGCAACGTAGAAGAGGCGTTACGTGATCGTTTCGTCATGGGCATGCAATCTGGGTTTGAAAAAGAAAAATTGTATGCGCAGGACCTCAATGAGCTAACGCTGACAAAAGCCGTCGAGCTCGCGGAAAACATTCGCGCGGCGCGAGCAGGTGCCGCGGCTAGCGCAGGCGCCGGCGCTGCCGGTCGCCCAGTCAACAACGATCAGCTGTATAAAATCGTACAAGGTGCTAAAAAAAGTATTGCGGCGGGCAAAATAAAGTGTTCAGTTTGCGGTTATTCAAACCATAAAAGTGCGGACTGTCGTTTAGCCCATTTAGAATGCAGGAAATGCAAAGTGAAAGGGCATTTGTCTCGTGTGTGTAAAAACAAGCTTAATTACGTGGTTACGGATGCTGTGGACGGGGGCGAAGATGACGATGGTAAGCTATACAATATTCGTTCGGATAGGGGTGAACCTATGGCAGAATCGGTACTTATTAATGGATTATGTATGCAGTTTGAGATAGATAGCGGGTCGGCCGTCACAGTGATTTCTTACAAAACTTACAAAACAAATTTTAAAGAGGTGCCCTTGTCGCCCTGTAAAAAAAGGTTAATAACTTATACAGGGGATAGGATTACATGTCCAGGTATTGTGCGCTTGCCAGTTTCGTATGCGGGAGCCACACACACGTTAGATGTGCATGTAGTACATGACGGTGGCCCACCATTGTTGACAGGGATTTTATCGCTTCTTTTAATTTTGAATTTGTCCCAGTGAATTACTGTAATAAGACAAAAATGAGTACAGAAGAGATGAAATTACGTTATCCGCAGCTTTTTAACGATAAGTTAGGAGCGTTTAATAAATATAAGGTAAAATTAACGCTAAAAGATAACGTTAAACCAGTCTTCTGTAAGGCGCGGCCTATAGCGTTCGCACTTCGCGAAAAGGTGGACGCAGAGATTGACAAATTGGTCGAATTAGGGGTCCTGAAGCCGGTAGATCACTCGGAGTATGCTTCACCTATAGTTCCTGTACTAAAAAAGAACGGTTCAGTAAGGTTATGCGCGGATTATTCCGTAAGTATAAATAAACAACTTATGGTGGAGCAGTATCCATTACCGACTACGAAAGAATTATTTGCAAAACTGTATGGGGGCCAACAATTCACCAAACTGGATTTATCGATGGCATATAACCAGTTTTTACTCGATGAAGAATCACAGAATATTACGTGTATAAACACGCACAGAGGTCTATTTAGGTACACGTTTAGTGTTCGGCCTGTCGAGCGCGCCGGCGATATTCCAGCGCGCGATGGAGTGCGTGCTGGCGGGACTGGACGGCGTGCTGTGCCTGCTGGATGACGTCCTGGTTACAGGCAAGGATGAAGAAGAGCACCTGAAAAGGCTGAACTGCGTGTTACAAAGACTACAAGATGCAGAGTTAACATTACAACGTGACAAATGTGAATTTTTTAAAAACGAGGTTAACTATTTAGGCTATGTGATAAATAAAGAAGGGTTAAAGAAATGCCCAGAAAAAGTGAAAGCTATGGTAAATGCACCGGTGCCAGGTAACGTCAGTCAATTACAGTCTTTTTTGGGCTTAGTAAACTATTATCGTAATTTCGTAGCGGGGGCATCAACTCTATTAAGTCCTTTGTATGATTTATTAAAAAAAGGGGCAAAGTGGGTTTGGAACAAAGAACATGATGACGCATTTAATAAGATTAAAAAATGTTTGTCATCAGAAAAAACTTTAGCTCATTTCAATTCCAAAGCCAAACTAATATTAACAGTCGATGCTTCTCCGTTCGGGTTGGGAGCAATCTTATCTCAAGTTGAATTGGACGGAACGGAAAGACCATTATGTTTTGCTTCACGTACTCTAAACCCGGCAGAGAAGCGATATTCACAAATTCAGAAAGAGGCTACTGCCATAATATTTGGCGTTCGCCGATACCATCAATATCTTTATGGTAGGTCAGTTCCGTTCATTCTTCGTACGGATCACAAGCCCCTAATTTCAATATTTAGTCCCCATCGCGGAATTCCTGAAATAACTGCGAACCGCTTGCAAAGATACGCGTTATTTTTAAGCAGTTATAATTACATCATTGAGTACATTCGAAGCGAAAATAACAGCGCGGATTTCTTATCGCGCGCTAGTCTGCCTACGGAAACCGGTTTGTTAGACTACAACGATAACAGTACTCGCCGGTCGGGGGTTAGGCAGAGACAGAGCGCGTCGGATAGTCCTCGTTTAAAACCGTATTTTCTTTGTAGGACACAGTTATCACATGAAAATGGTTGCGTTATGAGGGGCCACAAAGTGGTTATACCAGAAAACTTACGAGAAAAAATTTTGGCAGAACTACATAAATCACATTTAGGTATAGTAAAAACTAAGTCAGAGGTGCGGTCAAGAATGTGGTTTCCAGGTATAGATGCAGCCGTGGAGCACATGATAGGTACTTGCAACATATGTTTACAGCTGCGTACTTCGCCACCGCGTTCACTGCTATCACCGTGGAAGCCATCATTAAAACCCTTTGATAGGATACATTTGGATTTTTTGGGCCCAATTAATGGACGTACCTACTTGGTATTGGTGGATGCATATACTAAGTGGTTAGAAGTTTACGAAATGTTAAACAATATTACTACAGCCGCTTTGATAGAAAAACTATGTGATTTTATGTCACGGTATGGCTTGCCAAATTTACTCGTTAGCGACAATGGCACATCTTTCACATCACAACAATTTAGACAATTTTGTGAAATGAATGGGATTTCACATGTGACGTCACCGGCTTATCACCCGGCCAGTAACGGTCAGGCGGAAAGCTACGTTAAAATTGTGAAAAAAGGTATTAAGGCTAGTCTATTAACCGTGCGAAATACAAGAGAAAGCAGACTAAACTTATTAAGATATATTTTTGACTATAGAAACTCCACTCATTCTGCCACAGGTTTTTCGCCGGCTGAAATGTTGTACGGTCGGAAAATGAAATCGCGTTTAGATTTAATTAAAATTGATAATGCATCGGCCTCTTCGACCCCGCCCACTGCATCGGACTCTAATGTAACGTTTCAGTGTACACCACATAAGGATAGTGAGGATAACAAATATAGAAAGAGAAGGAAGTTTTCAAAGGGGGATTGTATAATGTTTAAGAAATATGTTCATAAAGACAAGTTTTATTGGATGAAGGGACTGGAGGAAGAAGAGTGTGAGTTTGAAAACAACGACACAATTTCGGATACAGGAGAGGAAGAAGAGTGTGAGTTTGAGAGTGCTGAAACAACCTTAGTAGACCCCTCCGAAGCCGCGGCTGAGTGTGAGTTTGAAAACAGCGACACAATTTCGGATGCAGGAGAGGAAGAAGAGTGTGAGTTTGAGAGTGCTGAAACAACCTTAGTAGACCCCTCCGAAGCCGCGGAAGATGATGATAATGACGAGGTTATTTCAGCCCGTAACGAACCAACCAGTAGGTTAAGAAAAAGAGCTGCTGTTAATTACAAACCGTTTTTTTTAGTATATTTAGGTTCTTATTTACAACTGTGGTTTAAATAGGGATAGGAGATGTAGCGTATGCATGTTTGGTTGTGTGAGTAACAATAAACGCACGCCAGTGCATCGATGGCCGTCTGTGCTTTCACTCGCCTCCCCTTCCCACATATTAAACAACCTGTAAATACTTCTTGCATATTGTCCCTTTCTAATAAATTGGACATAAAAAGTCTTTGTACATATATAAAACACCATAATATTCGTCTGTAAATATACACTATCTTATTTACATTACTCATGTATATATTGTTAATAAATTATATTACCCGACGCTGGCAAAATGTCCCCAAAAATGGGTAGACGGTTGCTATAAGAAGAAGAAAAAAAAAAAAACGTTTGTTGGATCTAGAGATGGGCAAACCACCGGGTTAAAACCTACCGCTGGGTTTTTACCCGATAAACACCCATTTATTCCCACCCACTGGGTGAAAATTCGGGTGTTTATAATTTTTATAACAAAATTTATATAGGTATCCATATATCATTAGATTTTGCGTATGCACATTATATGTGACATTTTTTCACTTATTTGCCAGTAAATGCAGGGGCTTAGAACATCTATTTTAGCAAGATACCAACAAAGCAATGGATAAAACGGCGTAAAGCACAAAATCTGCAGAAAATATTGTTTTTAAGGGCAAATCTCGGTATTTGAACAAGAAACATAAAAAAAAAGATGGCGATAAAATTATTGTTCGTAAGTCATGAACCATGGTTTAGGGTACTATGTTTAGAAACGAGAGAAACAACAGTACCAATTATGTTTAAAATATCAATATCCGAGATGGCAGCAAACGTTTTCGTTTCTTGGGTCAACTTCGATTAAACTATACACAGTGTTATAACATGTCCTAGGCCAATCGTAATATCAGGCAGCTTCCATCATTTAGTATACTGTCACCGTGACTTTTGTCGCCCGTGCGCGCTAGCTCCTACCTTTGTACTTGCCACATTCGCATGCAGTGTAGGTATGAGTGAGTGTAGTGCTAGCTAACTGTAATTACAACTTCTTTTGATCATCCCGTTAGAACTTGAGCATTCTTCTTCTTAGCGAGTCGATGGCAAGTCGAATTTTATAATGTTGTAGCCCAGAATGTGGCCACTTGGACGGCGGATTGTGTGGCGTCCATCAAATCTTGCTGCGTGCAGGTGGCAGGGCACGCAGGACATGATGTCAGGTGGGCCATCGTCTGTACTTCTCCGCACACACAGTTTATGTCAGTATTATCGGAAAATCCCCACCTAGACATGTTATCTTTACTCCAGCCGATCTGAGTCCGAAGTATATTTAAAGACTTCCAGATCGGCCACGACAACTGATGTCCGGGTGGGAGATTCTCAGATGGCGTGACAAAGGGGCTAGGAAGGGAGACTCCGCGGCGCCAGAGGTTGCATTTTGCTTGTGGCGGGTCGTTGGTCAGTGGTTCGACACTCTTTATAAAACTTTTTCGGCTTTTCAGCCGTTGTGGCACTGGTTTATAGCCACTCAGTGGGTGCCGAGTGTCGTCGTCCATTTTACGCCTATCAAGGGAGCTTGCAACTGCTCTGCGGACATCTGGAGGCGCTATGCCAGCTAATGGAAACAGCAACTTAACCGGCGTCGGTTTCAGGCAACCAGTAATGATCCGGCAAGTTTCGTTTAAGGCTGTGTCCACTAGCTTGGCATGAGCAGAGCGGTCCCATACTGGGCATGCAAATTCGCCAGCTGAAAAGGCAAGCGCCAAACCAGTAGTCCGCAGAACTTGTGGTGTGGCTCCCCATTTAGTGGTGGTAAGGCGCCGCACTAGATTGTTTCGAGCATGCACCTTCCTTTTCACACTCTCACAGTTCTTTCGGAAGGTAAGAGACCTATCCAACAGCACGCCGAGGTATTTGGGGGAGTTACTGTGGGAAATAGGCACCCCACGCCACGTGATTTTGAGCTTTCGACTCGCCTGTGCATTGCGAAGGTGAAATACGCATGACTCAGTTTTAGACGGATTGGGCTTAAGGGAATTCTCTGCGTAGTAGCAACTCAGGTTCTTGAGAGCTACCGTCAGATTGGCCTCAACCTCTTCGAAACTGGTCGCTTGAGAAGTGAGAGCAAGATCATCAGCATACACAAAGCGGGAGGTATTTGGACTGGACGGCTGGTCTTTGGTATATCAATTTCGGGTCAACAAAGCTAGTGAGGCGTACCAGCAGCAACCGCTCAAATAATTTATAAGTATGGCACAGGAGTGAAATGGGCCGAAAATTTTTGGGGTTATCTGCTGGTCTTCCTGGCTTTGGTATAGCTGTGACCTTCGATTTTCTCCAGAGTCTTGGTATTAGGGCAGATTCCAGACACTTGTTGAACATTTGTAGCAGCCATGATACTGCGACGGGGCCAAGGTGTTTAATTTGCTCCACAGAGATGTTGTCAACTCCGGAGGCTTTCCCGCACTTAAGGGATTTAATGGCGGTGATGATGTCACCATGCCCTTGTTTTCCATGCCCTTTTACTATTATGCGTCATGTTGATGTTGGTTACAGTATCAATCCACCTGTCCCTCTGACTTTCATCAATCCGCGACAGTAACTCTTCCCCGACTCGTGTAGTCTCCTCGGAAAAGGGATCACCGCAATACAAAGTCTTGTATCCCATCAACAGTTCCCCCGACTCCTTCGATAATCCTGGGATGTAGGAGGTACGGCATCCTCTGGGGATACAGTGACGAGACACCTCAGAGACTATGTCAGCAAACCGATCATATTCTCGAGGGGATGGTGGTACATTCAAGAGGGCGTCGTTGACTGACTTTGCGTACTGCTCCCAATTTGCCTTGGAGTAATTAAATCGGCGTTTAAGGGGGACCTGTAGAGGACGGACGACTGGGCTAATCTCGCACATAATGGGGGCCTATGTTGAGTGCGAGGAATAGGTGGGCATACGGTCTTAACGCACTGAGAACTTATGTCTGAACTGGTGAAGATTAGATCTGGGTTGTATCTCCTCTTCCATCGGCCACTATTAAAGGAAGCCGGTTGTTTTGGGTCATGAACAAGAGTCAAATTGTTAGATTCAGCCCATGTCTCGACCGCTTGACCACAGTCGTCAAGGTCATTGTAGCCCCAGAGTGGATTATGACTGTTAAAATCACCGATTACAATTTTCACCCGTTGCTGATCGACAAAGTTTGAGAGAGGGGAGAACCCGAAAGGCGTCCCGGGGGGCTTATAAACAGAGGTAACAGAGCAGTGGTCGAGGTCCAAGGTAATCACCTCGATGCCATTCTGGGTCGAACATTCAGAGGATTTTACTATTACTCCGGGAGTAACAAACACTGCGTTACCGTGTTTCGGGTGTTAAGTCTCAGAGATAAGAGTGAGTCCAGCTACGTGTGGTCGGCATTGTGTTTCATCTCGATGGGTTTCTTGTACACACAGTACATCGCAGTGTGTCTTGCGACAGAGTTCAGATCTTATCTGAACGGGAACTCTTGTTCTGATTTGTCTTTCGAGAAACCCTCGATGTTAATCGAGACTACATACAGTGCCGGCTTTAACACTGGACTGTATGGTTGATTTTGATTCGCCATCGTGGGGAAAGGATTCGCCAGTCAGTTAGAAATAGAATTCGCTAGACTGTTGCCCAGGGTGCGCCAGACGTACTACCGAGTAGCGGTAGCGGTACGTCGCTCGGGGAGGCTCCTTTCATGCACCTTGAGCATTAAAAGATGGCGACATTTTACAGATTTCTACTGTTTTATTTTAAAAATGTTTATTCGGTTGAACTTATTTGAGTCGATGTGAGTCAAGCGGCTGGAGCGCTGATATACATCAATATCTTTTACGCATGTAGGTTTTCTTAAACTTTGTAAAATGCTTTACGCTAGAATATACAAATACAAACAAATTCTAAACAAAGTTTCATAGAAATTGTCTCATAAACAAAACAATTGGCTGCTACCTTGGGCTTTCCACATTATTGAAGTTGCGCATATTGCATATAAACAGGGTATTTTCATCAAGATATACAATAAAGTTTTTATTTTTATTTTATCATCAATTATTATAATAAACACCCACAAAAATGGGTTGTTATGGGTAAAAACCGGGTTAAAACCCAAATCACCGGGTTTTTACCTGGTCAGGTGGTTTGGGTTTTAACCCACCGCCCATCTCTAGTTGGATCAGACAAGAATTCCACAATACACGACATCGCTAACGTAGCGATTTGCTACAATTGCTACGAGCTACGGCGTAGCACCTTAAAGAAAACATTCTTCTTCACATTCCTCGGTAAGTCTGCTATCGGAGATAATTATAAACATCCAATGTGGTTAGAGGAATCCTTGTCAGTTCAGCCCCACTTTGAGTTACATTAATGTAACTCCAAAACAACTTTTATTTTCATTTTGGAAGGCTATAAATGAAAGGGGTTGAAATGAAATGAAATGAAATGAAATTATTTATTTGCCTTGAATAGGTATTACAAATTGGTCTTAAATCTAATAAATTGATATACAAGTTTCTCTATTCAGCTATAATTGTACAGCATGCAAATTTTTATAAGAATCTAATTAATAACATCATAAACAAAAATAGTTATGTAATACATTAAATTAAATAGTTTGTGTTTATACCTAATTACCAGTCATTATTCAATATTTTTAAAGTCACACAAATTAAAACCAATAAATTAAAAAAATGTAATAATAATTAAATTTAAAAATATTTAAAAGAACCTATTGTCAATGTCAAGTTATACGACCCCACACATAAAACCTAACCGCCACATAGTTAAAATAATAAAATGTGGTGAAATGGTAACCTACCTATAATAAATTATCATAAAAAAAATATTCTATATTATGATTATGATTAAATGATAAATGTAAATATAAGAAAATAAAAATGTTATTATAAGTAAAAAAATAAACAGTTAACTTCTTTACAAAGTTGGTTGGTGGGTGGGTTGTCTTTTAGGAGTATAAATGTTATTTATTAACAACTTATTGCACATCATAAAAATAACAAAGACAATACATACAGTAAAACGAATGTTAATCTTATCATTCGATAAGAAATCGGGTTTTTCGGGATATGGCTTTTCTGCACAAAATTGTCACATCAAGTTATAGGTAGATTGTAGCAATCTCTTGGCTCAAATAAAATTATTTGTTCCTCGTCAAATTCCTAGGTTCCTCAAACTCGAACCTTTTATACTTCTTCATGCAAAACTAACGTATGTCGTCATTCACCTATCATTCGTTTGTCCATTAATCTTCTGAATAACAAGGCACAAGATCTAGATATTTTTAAATGCAATTTGCCTAAATTTAAAAAAAAATTAAAATCATTTCTGGAAGTTAAATGTATTGTTTAATTTATTTGTGGGTTTCAGCTCAAATCTTTTGGAATTTATTGATTTAAGTAGATATCATCATCATCAGCTCATATACGTAGATATTAGAACCAATTATTATTAGAATGTCTTTATTGGAATATTTAAGGTGTTATACTATCCTGTGAATGCTGTACATGTCTGTAATTATTGGTATGCATATGCCTCAAACTAAAAACTTGTAACCTAGACGTAAGTTCTAATATACTGTTGACGTGTCAATAAATAAATAAAAAATAAATCGCGCATTCAACACCGCCACCGTAGCTATTTGCTACAATGCCTACGAGTTACGTCTTAGGGCGTATTCCGATTCAGACTTTCAGCACTGTCAGCGATCAGAAAAGCAAAAAAACGTATGAGTTTTGACCTACGGTTTTGACAGATGACAGTAATTCGGAACGCCATTATGGGTGGTTTAATCGATTTCAGCGCGTTTCGGAACGCAGGGTTAGCACCTTCATCAACGGCCCGTTACAGTCCACTGCTGGACTATGAGCCTCCTCCACCTAAGTGGAGGGTTTTGCCATAATCTCCACGCTTGGCAGGCGGGTTGGAGATCGCAGATTAAAAGGTTACTGTATCAGAGAGCGCTGCTGCCCGTTCCCTGTTCAATGTGTAGTCCCTAAGTCACCTCTTACGACACCCACGGGAAGAGTAGGGGTTGGTGACAAATGTATTCTACTCTGCCGTCACCACTTAAAGAAAATACTTCTACCTACTACTCCTCAGAAAGTCTGTTTGAAATAACTTTGAGTCAGCTGATTTAAATAGTAATTAGTTAGTACCCTATAAATAGATATCCAAATATTTAAAAGGAGTAGTTTCATTTAAAAATATACTCGACCTTTTATCGACACTTTCATGTTATAATTTGTTAACATGGGTAATAAAATATTAACCCCTCATAAATTAAGTAGATATTGCTCTCGGGGGCGTTTTAATGATAATATGACACGATGTATGTGCTCCCAATGAGTATAATTATAAATGTGCACCTATGACATGATATAATACAAAAGCTGACTTTCACGTTGATTAATAGACTTAAGATTGGTCAATTTACCTGAGTTAGTGTTTGTTTGTCTGTTTATTCAGTCTCTTTTACTGAGGAGATGTAATTTTCGGGCATGACATTCACAATATTCTGTTAATATATTGAATGAGAGCGCCGGTGGTCAAGTGGTTAGGGCCGCTGCCTTCCATCAATGTGTTTTCGAATTCACTGAATCTACTGACGACCTACGGTTTCCAAAAAAAACTTTGTTTTTTTGTTTATGTGACATCGTCTATGTCTGACATCTGTCTATGTCTGTCCATGTCTTATTTAATAAAATAAAAATTAATACATAAAATGTACGTTTATTCCGTTCATTCCAAACGATACCCCCTATTCGACGCTCTTACTGTGAAGGAAAATATCGTGATGAAACCTGCACACTCCTGCGAAGAAATTCAAAGGTTGTGTGTGAAGTCGACCAACCCGCACTGGGCCAGCGTGGTTGACTAAGGCTTAATTACTCTAAATCAAGGTAGGCTCAAGCCCCTCGGTGGGGACGTACCTACGTGGGCTGTTGATGATATTATTATTTTTTTTTTTTTAATACAGATGTGATGATGAAGTTATAATCACAGAAGGTGCTGGATAAAGTTAAATGCCATCAAAAACAAAACTCCGCAACTCAGTCACAGAATTAATATAGTACCAGAACGGCCACTCACCTCCTCCCGCCAATCAGCGTTATCTCGTCCCGCCCCGCAGTTCATTCGAGGGGGCGAGCGAGGGGGTACTGGATTAAAGGCCGTTTTGCGCGCAGTCACTTAACTTTTATAAAGTGAAGTGCGTAAAATAAAAATAAACATAATAATATGGGGAGTTGCGCTGTGTTTGGGTGTCTTTCGACACATCGGGATAAAACCGACGTTTTATAAGTTCGGAAGTGTTGACGAAAAAAGGTAGGTAAACAACACAATCAGATTTAAACGTTTTTTTATTTGTGTTACTCTTAGTGGATTGATAAGAACTAAATGTGAGTGCTTATATGATGTGCTTAACCATGTTAATGACAGTTACGGAAACCTTGGTGAAACGGACACACCCTCTGGTCAGTTCTGTTCAATGGCGCGCCCGTTACGTTTGCGATTGAAACATAGGACTGTATAGGTATTGGGTACGTCGAGTGCCTGTTCTGGTTCGTTCCACCTACGTCGCTGCGCTGTCTCGATGCACGTCGCTCACGCTGCCTTGCTACTCCCTCCGATGCTTCTTATAGCCGCTCGTTCCACGGCTAGCTACACAGCCTCAGGTTCAGGTAGGGAGGAGACTGCCGCAAAGAAAACACCTTGTTCTCGAAAGTAACTTCAGCTTCCAGCTCGCTCGTCCACGTGACTTTACTGATAGAATGCCACAGTCGGAATGCTGTGTTCGAAATGCCGGAATGGAAGGGAATGCCGATCGCCGGCGATCTGGCCGGTTTATATAGAGATTCGCCCTAGTTCCGGGGCGGGGGCTGCGCGAGGGGGGTGCGTGTGCGAGCGAGATAGATAGCTTGTTTTGTTTTATTAGTTTTCTCAATGAATTTAATGTATGAATTTACATAATGGTTATTTATTCTTATTGGAACTACCATGTTTAAGCTTTCTAATAAGTTTCTTATGAGTATCCGACTATTTTTTCTATGAAAATTAAACTTTAAACTTTTCTGTCTAAATAAATCTTAAAATTGCAATTGGATCTTTTCATTGATAATGAAAACAGTTAGATCTTAGTAAAGGGTACGTGCTATATAAATTTCATCGCAATCGGTCAGTCTGACAAAAAGTTATAGCCATTGAAATCTTACAATTTTGTCCGCTAAGATTCTGCTCAAAGTTACTGTTCTACAGGGTTCTATGTATAATATTTCGAGTTTTTATGTAAATCCGTGACGTGCCTTTGATATAATATGCGAGATAAGGTTTCTAGCTATTTTACATAAGAAATGTATTCTGCAGTTTTAATTCGCTAGTTGTGGTACATGAAATAACCAACTCAAAAAATTACCAAAAAATTAACTTTACACACCGGGCTCAGCCGCCTCCCAGAAAGGGTCCGGCTGATGGGACAGCCTGTCGATTGGTCACCCTCGGTGAAGTACCTAGGTGTGACCATCGACAAGAATCTGACGATGCGGAGACACGTGTCCAATGTGGTGGGGCAAGTGAAGTCTGCCAGAGCGAAGCTGCGTCCAGTCCTCGATTCCCGCCTTCCCCTGCGCACGAAGCTGGGGATTTACAGCACGTACACGCGGCTCACATACGCCGCGCCGGCATGGTACGCCCTGGTCTTGGAGCCGACCAGGAGACGCCTTAGAGCGCAGGAGCACCTTACGCTGAGGACGATCACAGGCGCCCCATGCTTCGTGCGAAACTCAACCATCCTGCGGAACCTGGAGCACGAACAGCTGGACGCCTTCATCGCTCGCCTGGCAACCACAATGTTCGAACGAGCGGACCAGTCCTCGTTCGAACACATTCGCGGGATTGCCCCACTACATGGACGCCCACCGGACACAAGGTCGAAGTCTCTCCCCAGGGAGCTTCTACTGGCGAGAAGCGCCGAGGAGGAGAGCACCGCATCCCAGATCTGAGCACCACAACCCAAAGATGGCCACAGTCGCACCATCCAAAGATGGCAACGGCTTTAAAAAGCCCAACCCCGTGCCCGGTCCTCAGTAGAGGACCGCGAGGACAGCCCCAGCCAGAGCCGAAAGGCTAATGCTGGCTCCCGTCGCCCACAGCTGGCGATTGAGAAGACCGTGAGTATTAACTTTACATGCAATTATATGACTAAAGGTTTAAATAAAAGTAACTTAATTCTGTATAAAAGGTATAAAAACAGACAACAGGTAAGTAGAATCAATTTAAAACTAAACAAACTAAATGAAATTGTATGCTAAATGAAGGGGCGGTCGCCGGTTAGGTATTTTGCAAAGTTTGTTTTTGTGGACTGTATGTTATTTACTCGGGGATGTAAATGATGGTATGTTATGGGAACACATTGAAAGGCCGAAGCATGGATAGACCAAAAGAACACAGGTACTTACAGGGTAAGGCGATGAAGGAAATCCAGTACAGCCAGCGTTGACGATCACTGTCGTCACAGTTTACAATCACCATAACACACACACAAATGCGATTCAGTTCTAGAAATAATTTGGGCGCGGTGTAGTCAATGAATTTAGCGGAGGGATACTCGTCGAAAAACAATATTAGCGGTGCGGTGCGGAGCGAACGAGCGAGTTCTCTCTTCGAGTCAAGCCGAGTAACTGGAAGCTGTCGCTGCCGTCGACAGACGCGGTGTTGTAGCGCTAGGTGGCGCGGGGCGCGGCGTCGCAGGCTTGCTTGTACGGGGGGAAAGAGAAGGATGCAATGCAAGGTATAGGAATAGCGGGAAAAAGACAAAGAAGGATATATACCTGTGAACCACATTCAATCCAAACATACAACGGCCATACCATTTCTCCCCCACCTTGAAAGGGGATGATTAATCCACTTTCAAAGCTATCAAACAATACCACCAACAGAAATTTAATTTATTAAAATTTTACGCGGAACTACAAACAAAATATTATTTTTATTTTTACGATGAACTACAAATTACAAAGTCAAAGTCAAAGTCAAAGTCAAAGTCATAAACGAGTCAAACTTATAAACGAGTGCAAACGAGGCACAAACAATACCGTAGGATTCAAATGGTAACGACTGATAACAATTTCACGCGAGAAATAAAATTAACTAAGGTACTTAACTAAGAACGAATATGTAGCGGGATTATTGACTAGGTAGCGGGCAAAGTTTGACAACAGGGCGGCGATAAGTACCAGTTTTAGTTTTAACATCAGCGACGCGAACTATTCCATCCAGGATATGTTTTAATGATAATACCCATGGGCCATTGCAATACAGGAGCGTTATCAGATTTTACCAACACGACCGTACCTACTTCAAAAGAGCGCGAATTTATCAGCCATTTCTGTCTACTTTGTAGCGTGTTTAGGTATTCCAACCTCCATCTATTCCAGAACGATTGTACCATTTTATCAACAAGTTGGTGTCTTTGTAATAAACTTAGACGTTCGTTAGAAAGATCAGCGACAGGCAAGGATCTGAGCGGTGTGAGCGTAAGAAAATGCGCGGGTGTTAGGGGGAGCGGATCATTCGGATCAGAACTCAATACAGAAAGCGGGCGAGAATTGAGCAACGATTCGATTTGTGCCAGAATCGTGGACATTTCTTCGTAGGTGAAGAGTTGTTCACCTACGATTTTATGCAAGTGCGTTTTAACACATTTGACATTGCTTTCCCAAATACCTCCGTGATGCGGGGATTGGGGAGGGTTCATCTTCCATACAATGCGGTTCTCTAATAACGTATCCGAAAATTGTTGATTGTAAGCGGGCGAGGAAACTAAATCATAAAGCGACTTCAGGTATGATTTAGCTCCAACAAAATTTGTGCCACAGTCTGAGTACATAACACTGACTGGGCCGCGGCGGGACAAAAAACGTTTCAAAGCGTTTAAAAATACGGGAGTCGACAAGTCGGAAGCTAATTCGACGTGAACTGCGTGTGTCACCAAACAAACGAACAGACAAATATAGGCTTTGGTGCTTCGAACACCTCGGCGGCGGTGCGGGATGACCGGGATTGGTCCAGCGTAGTCTACACCGGTGTGCAGGAACGGTTTAGCTTCGCGAACACGACAAGCGGGTAAGTTACCCATCAGTGGGAACTCGGGACGCGGGTTATTTTTAAAACACAAATTACACATTTGTGTGCGTTTGCGAACTATATTTCGAGCGGCGAGAATCCAATAGCGTTGGCGTAATATCGAAAGTAAGAGTCCTGGTCCTGTATGCAAATTCTTTTTATGTTCGTAATCAATTAATAAATCAACAACATGATCATGCGCGGGCAATATAATCGGGTGTTTACTATCAAATTCCAAATCCGAGTTAGTTAACCTACCTCCTACACGTAGTAGGTTATCGCGGTGTACAAAAACGTTTAGTTTACTCAATTTGCGAGGTAATCTTTCATTTGCGAGAGCGGCTTTAATATCGGATTCAAAATGTACTTGTTGGACTGCGTGTAAAACAGCCAATTCAGCGGTAAGCAAGTGATGCGGTTCAAAACAACGCGGTAATTTCTTCAAGAAGCGGTACACATAAACAACAATGCGTAGTAGTTTCGGCCATGACGATATACGAGAAGCTAACTCATACAACAGCGGACGCGGGGGGGGTCTAACAGCGGTAATCAAAACTCTAGCTTTTATTTCCGGCGGGTCTTCTACAGAGCGCGGATCAAACTTTTGCAGCGGCCACTCTGTGACAGGTAAATGAACAAACGGCGGTCCATTGAACCACAGCGGGTGGTCAACAAGTTGCGACGGTGTAAGTCCACGTGAAAGACAATCTGCGGGGTTATCAGTTCCCTTGATGTGATAAAAATTATGCGGGTCGACGTGGGCTTGAATACGAGAGACGCGGTTCGCGACATAAGTCTGCCAGCGAGCGGGAGACGAATAGATCCAAGATAAGGTCACTGTACTGTCCGAAAATGCAATAGTATTATGTATTTGACAACGAGCGTTGTACGTGTCTTTGACTGTACTTATTAATTGCGACAACACGAGAGCGGCGCATAACTCTAACCTAGCAAGTGTAACCTTTGTCTTGGACGGGGCTACACGGGACTTGGCGCATAGTAAGCTGACCATAGTCTGGCGGGTTTGCTGGCAATGAACGTGTAGGTACACAACACCACCATAAGCGCGTTCACTGGCGTCGGCGCAGCCAAGAACGGTCAATACAAAATGTGGTTGACATCCTACAAAACGCGATATTTTAATCAATTTTAATGACGGTAATTCATCTACGAATTTTCGCCAAAGCGATACGACATTGGAGGGGGGAGCGTCGTCCCATCCTACATCATCTTCCCACAAAGATTTTATTATAAGTTTAGCCAACAACGTAACGGGTGCGACAAAACCCATGAGGTCCCAAATACGTGCGACAAACGAAAGAATATTGCGTTTAGTACAATTGCGGTCGTCATTCGTGACGGTGAATCCAAAACTATCAGCGGTAGGTATCCAATGTAACCAGAGAATTTTAATATTTTCGTCGGGGGCGATATCAATCAAGTCGGTAACGCGAGATTCAGCGGGAATTTCAGAAAGAAACGCGGGTGAGTTACTTGCAAATTTAACAAGTTCGAAGCCGCCGGTTGAAAACATCTCAATTAATTGTTTTGATACTTTAGTAGCTTCATTTTGCGACATAAAGCTCAAAGCGAGGTCATCCATATATAGGCTGTCTCTTTCTAGCACGGAGGCGGCATCAGGAAAGCGGTCGCGCTCATCAGCGACGAGTTGACGGAGTACGCGCATTGCAAGGAACGGGCTACTTGTCATGCCGAAAGTAACGCGGTTAAACTCATACAACAAAAGCGGATCGTTAGGATTGAACCTATAAAAAATGCGTTGATAACAGCGGAAGGCCTCCTGAACAAGAATTTGCAAGTACATCTGCCTAATGTCTGCACTAACTGCGATTTCAAACAAGCGAAAGTTTAGTATGATGCGAAATAAATCCGACTGCAAATTTTTACCAGTGTGCAAAATATCATTTAAAGAAACACCTGAAGTGGTCTTCATGCTTGCGTTCAATACCTTGCGGACTTTAGTAGTTAGTTTATCTGACCGAACTACAGCGTGATGCGGAATTACATACTCATTTTGCGGGTGCGGGTCATCAACGGGCGAAATATATTCTTTATCAATATAATCACGAATTATTTTATCATATTCGGATTTAATTTCGGGATTTGCGATTAATTTTCGTTCAAGCGATAAAAAACTGCGTTCAGCAATGTGTTTCGATTCACCTAAAACAGCGGGGTCACCGGAAAAAGGTAATGCGACGGAGTAACGACCTGTGTCGTCGCGGGTAGTAGTCTGAGTGAAGATACTTTCACACTGCTGCTCTTCCGGGGTAAGTAACTTTTCGGTAGGTAACTCTTCTACCTCAAAGAAGCGCGAAACACAATGTTCGAACGTACAAAACGAGCGGGCGGTATCATCTTGAACAGCGGTAGGCGCGGTACCTAATATTAGGTAGCCGAACGACGTCTCAACTGCGACGGGCTCGTCAGGAGCGCGGGAAATCCTTTTCTGTTTCAAAATGCGTGCAAAAATATCACAACCAAGTATTAAATCTACAACACCGGGCTTGAAATACTGTTCGTCAGCGAGCGGTAATTGTTCCAAATAAGAAAGCGTAGTAATATCAATCGAAGTCGAGGGAGGGAGTAAAGTACCGTTCACTGCACTCGTAGGAAGAGTCTCCATATAATTAAACAGCGTATATTGCAAGTAATTAGTTTATTCTTGATCGGTGAACACGGATTGCACAGTTACAGAAAACGCGGTAAGGCAATGAATGACATTACAAGGGTGCGTTCGGAAACTGAACATAACGACAGTGCGTTCCGAAACCTTAACAGTTTCCTTCCCCTCAAAGCAAAAGGTTGTAATCAACAATATAAAATTATTAGCTTACCAACATAACACAGACTGCTGTGTACCTTAAGGTATTTAACATTTTACACAAGAGTCAATTTACCTTTATGAACTAATAGTAGGTACACATGCAATTCAGTAAGAAGTAACAAGTACAAAAATATAAATATCACACTAGAAAATCTTACATCTACATAATGACTGTAACAGTCATTATTGTTACAAGTCAAGGCGGACCACCGGCTTCCGCACTCTCTCACTTCTTCGTAATTCAGGTACAGAGGGTACCTGCCCCTTTTCACTAACCGATGGCACCGGAGTAGGTGGTGCAGAGTCAGCCGGAGTTAAGCTGACTGTAGGGTCACTGAAAGTAACAACATCATTTGGATCTATGCGAGCGTGAGGAGAGGTGGGAGCAGTGTTAGAAACCGGCGGACCGTCTTTGCGAGTGTTGACATGTGGATCTATGCGAGAGTGAGGAGAAGTGGGAACAGCGTAAGAAACCGGCGGGCAATCTTCCATCAAACCCCCAGCGGGTAAAGTCTTATCCCCCACCCTGCGCAATTGATCTATGTGTCTACGCCACAACATGCCATTGTCAAGTTTTATCAAGTAATGCAAAGACCCAAGAACCTCAACTACGATCCCCAACTTCCACTTTCCTTCACCCGTATAATTTCTCGCAACAACTCTATCACCAGGCAATAATTGTCTTGCACGCACAACTTTAAGTTCCCTTTGTGAAAGTTCAGCACCATTGTTCGGACACATGATAGAAAACCGAGATCTGGGACAGTAGGTGAATATCATCTCCGCTGGAGAAGCGCCAGTCACCGGGTGTGGTGTGATGCGGTATTGGAAAAGTATACTATTTAATTTAGCCTGCAGGTTTTTACTGTTAGTGGAACTGAGACAACGCAATTTGTTTTTTAAGGTTTGAACGTACCTTTCAACCTGCCCGTTGGTGGCAGGGTTGTATGGGGCAGAACGTTTGTGTACAATACCGTGCATTTTAAGATAGTCTTGAAATTTGGGGTTAACGAATTGTGCACCATTATCGCTAGATAATATCTTTGGATAGCCAAAAGTAGTAAAAATTCGATCCAAAGTTTCAATCGTAGAGTCGGTATCAATTCGATTCAAAATGTGTATCTCTGGCCATTTAGAAAATGCGTCGATTACTAGAAGAAAATAAACATTTTGAAATTTTCCCGCGAAATCAATATGTACCCTTTCGAACGGTTTAGAAGGGTATTCCCAAGAATGCTTTGAAGCCACTGTTGGGGGCGAATTTAAGTTCAGGGAACACTCGGGGCAATTTTTCGCTATCTCCTTTATATCATTGTCCATTCCAGGCCACCAACAGTAGCTCCTAGCAAGTGCAAGCATCCTTGTAACCCAAAAATGGCATGAGTGTAAATCTTTTAGAATTGTGTACTGGAAACATTTAGGTACCACAACCCGTGATCCCCTCATAATGCAGTCGTCCTGCAAGGAAAATTCCATTTGATCAATACCAAACCTCTCGGTATGAGGAATTTTTTTACCTGATCTGATTCCTTGTAGTAAGGGTTTCAAAATCTCGTCCACTTCGGTGGCTGCAGCAATGTCTTTCACAGTCACAGGCAAAACACTGATCATTCCAATTTGATAAATATCGGCTTCCTCACGTGACTTAGAAGAAACCGTTTCAGCAATAGGTAATCGCGAGAACGCGTCGGCATTGGCGTTATCCTTCGAAGTTTTGTACTTAATCTCATACTGAAAACCTTGCAAGAAAATGGCATAATGTTGCATGCGTGCAGCAGAGAGGTGTGGTAACGCTTTGGAGGGCGAGAAGATTTGGACAAGAGGCTTGTGGTCTGTAAAAAGGATAAATTTCCTGCCGTACAAGTATTGAAAAAAGCGTTTGACCCCAAAGATAATTGCATAAGCCTCCTTGTCAATCTGGGCCCATTTGCGTTGTACCGAGTTTAAAGTTTGTGAAGCATATTGAATAGGACGTTCCGTCCCATCAGGCATTACATGCGAAAGAACCGCGCCCACACCAGTCGAAGAGGCATCCACAGCAAGGATGAGTGGTAAGTCAGGTGAGTAGTGAGCTAGCACTGTCTCAGACAGCATTTGTTTTTTTATTGTACTTAACGCATTTTCGCATTCCATCGACCAGTCCCACTTGGAATCTTTTCGCAAGAGATTGTGTAATGGTTCCAAAGTGTCACTCAAATTTGGGAAAAATCTCCCATAGTAATTTACAAGACCTAATAATGCTTGCAATTCTGAGATGTTAGTAGGCGTGAGCGCTTCGACAACGGCTTGGATTTTACTATTAGCTTTGTGAATACCGTTGCGGCTAATTTTATATCCACAGTATTCAATTTCCTCCTTCATGAATTCGGATTTCTCCAAATTTACTTTTAAGCCGAATTCCGCGAGCCTAGCGAAAACTTGCTCTAGCCTGCTCAGATGTTCAGCATCATTAGGTGCGGTAATACGAATATCGTCAATAAAAACCTGCACCCCCGGTATACCCTTTAGTATGTTCTCAATTTTCCTCTGCCATTTAGCGGGTGCACAGTTAAGGCCAAACATCAAGCGAGTGCATTTATAAAGTCCCTTGTGAGTATTTAAAGTAAGCAAGTGTTGGTCCTCATCTCTCACTTTCCAGTTTAAATATGCATTGCGTAAATCAATTTTAGTATACTTGTCACCCCCAGCCAGGCCATTGAATAATTCTTCAGATGTAGGTAAGGGATGTTCGTCAACCATCAAATTTTTATTTAGAGTTAATTTGTAATCCCCGCAAAGTCTAATTTTCCCATTAGCTTTTACCACCGGCACGACTGGGGTAGCATATTCACTATAATCAACTTTGACAAAAACACCCTCCTTAACCAAATTATCAATTTCTTGTTCAACTCTCTCTTTGAGCGCAAAAGGCACGGATCGGGATCGATAAAAAATTGGTTTGGCATCAGGTTTTAAGTGTAAAGCAACAGGATCCCCTTTAATATCGCCTACATTTTGATTGTCGAACAAGGTACTGTACTTTTCAAATAGGTTTTGTAAAGAATGTGCATGCAAAACATTACCTGGACACACTTGATTGACTTGTGTCATGCAATTCCTGAATTCTTTAAAGGCATCAAATTTATTTATCCATTCCCTTCCTAACAGTGGATGTTGGAGGCCAGAAATGACATAGAGGTTCACATTCTTTCTCTCCTCTCCAATGGCAGCTGTGACGTTGGCAACACCTAAAACATTTAGAAAATTGTTAGAATAAGTACACAGTTTAATTTTTGTAGGCAACAGATTTGAATTAGAAATTTTCTTAAAATCATCATGATTAATCACAGACACAGCTGAGCCACTATCAAATTCCATTACCACCTCAGAATTATTTATCTTTGTTTTAATTAGAAACTTTTTAGCATCAGGGTTTACTTCGTCACAGTTGTTAATGTAGACAATCTCTTCGTCATCACTGTCCTCTGCACCCACTAATTCTACTGCATTGACCTTCTTCTTTAAGCACATATTCTTCAAATGACCAATGCGTTGACAATAATTGCATTTGGCATTAATCATTGGACATTTGTTTGCATAGTGGTTATTGCCGCATCGAAAACAAGTAACTTTATTTCTCTCCTTGTTACTGAATTTTGAAGATGATGGGCCCTGTGTGGAAACCGGTTTTTTCCTATTAAAATTTAAAGCCAGGATGTCTTTTTCCAAATTGCTTGTTTTAACACCTTCAGCCATTGCACTTTCAATACTGCAAGCAATGTCCACAGCTTTTTCCAAGGTTAAATCCCGACATTCCAGGAGCCTGTCTCTGGTTCTCTGAGATCTTAATCCACAAACCAACTGGTTTCTCAAAGCGGTCGAAAGGAAAGTTCCAAAGTTGCAAGTGGTGGCCATTTTCCGTAGTGTGGCCACATAATCTCGTACAGGTTCACCTTCTTTTTGAAGTCTGTGGTGGAACTTAAAATATTCTGCTATCTCAAGAGGTGTAGGGTCCAAGTGTGCTTGCAAAGTATCCACATTATTTTGGTACGGCCGGGCCTCCGGTTTCGTCGGGGAAACCAAGTCACATAATGTTTCGTACAAATCAGATCCAATATAATGTAGGAAATAGGCGTTCATTGTGGTACTGCTCGTGACACCATAAATGGATAAAGCACCTTCAAATCTTCGTACCCATCGTTCGAACTTGTTTTTAGCATCGTAGAACTCGATGAAATTTGCTGGGACAAGGGGGTCCTTTGTAGTCATTATCGCGTGGATAATATCGTCGCCAGTGTAAAGTACCGTTCACTGCACTCGTAGGAAGAGTCTCCATATAATTAAACAGCGTATATTGCAAGTAATTAGTTTATTCTTGATCGGTGAACACGGATTGCACAGTTACAGAAAACGCGGTAAGGCAATGAATGACATTACAAGGGTGCGTTCGGAAACTGAACATAACGACAGTGCGTTCCGAAACCTTAACAGTTCACTCGTAATTCGGTCCACTACATAAGGTTGTATAGTGAATTGAACATCATTCATGCGAGAAACAATATTTAACGAAGTTATTCCGTGCGGTTTATTAATTGTATCACCCAAACCAGAAACTTGAGCATTCTGAGCGGAAAATAGCGGCAAGTTTAAGCGATCACAACATTCGCGGGTTATGATATCTTTCATAGAACCAGAATCAATCAAAACGCGGACAGGAATCCACTCTTGTAATACCGGGTCAGTATGATGTGATCGTGCGTAACGTAACACACTGCTGTACCTAACAGCACGGTCATGTGTTTATTAACATTAGCGTTTGATAGCGGCGGTTGCGGATTAGTAACACAAAGCGAAATCGGACTATCCAAAGTATTAGTCGAAGCGGTTTTATTATTACGTTCCGTAGTGTGTAAATCTCCCCCACCTACACGAGCATGCGTAGTAGAGGGTGCGGGCTGAGTGAACATACTTTGCGCGGGAATCGAACCCGAATACGCGGCGGCAGCGGGCTGCGCGAGAGCGCGAACGTGCGAGTGAACTGCGGGGAACAGCTGACCGGGCGGCTGAGGCGTGGCACGGTCCGCAGCGGCGGCCGCGGCGGTGCGGGCAGACGAGCGCGTAAACATGGCGCGACTCGTCACTACATTATTATTATTTTGCGGTGCGGGAGCAGAGTTCCTCTGCCAAGACACGGATGCGTTTTCCTTGTTATCAAAATGAAGTAGCGAATGATGATTGCGCGAACAAAAGCGACAACAATGCGAAGATTGGCAGTTATTAATATGATGGCGGTTACTAAGACAATTATAACACAAACGATTAGTTTTGGCGAAATTATAGCGATCAAACGGTTTTTTAGCAGTAAACACCGAACATTGGTATAGTTGGTGCGATCCAAGTTGGCAACAAATGCAATTATTGTTAGATGCGGGTTTTTCAAAGCTAACAAAGGTTTTGCTAGACTGATTTTGATGCGGTTTGTTAGAAGGAAAAGAGCGTGTTACTTTTGGGTTATTATCAACATGAGCGCGGTTAAGAATGCGGGATTGACTTCTAACAAATTCTATTAACTCGTCAGATTGCGGGAAATCTTCATTATCGCGGTTATGCATTTCAAAACTTTTGACCGTGTCAATATCCAACGATTTTAAACCAATATGCACAAACATAAATTCTGAAAGCTCCTCAATATGCAATTGTTTCAAAGCGGAGACTATGGCGGAATATTTATCAATAAAATCATCCAAAGCAGACGGAGTAGCAGCGGTTACATGAGACAATTTTAGCAACTGGTTAAGATACGAATCGGCGAGTGCGCGCTTGTCGTTATACTTATTACAAAGCGCGGTCCAAAGCGATGGATAATTTTCACCAGTAGGTATTACACCTTTACAAAGGTTATGAGCGCTACCTGTCAACTTTCCAACTAGATATTGCATTCTTTCAGTATCTGACAAAGATTTGTTATTGTGAATAACAGTGCGGAAGTTCTCATAAAACATTGGCCATTTTTGTATGTCTCCATCAAAACTAGTCAATTCTAAGCGGGGCAACTTTACGTTAGATTTGTTTTCATAAGACGATTCGCGGTTATCTTTCTTTATTTCACTAACTTGCGATGAGATTATGCGAGAATGTTCATATTTAACTTTGTTATACATGTCATCAAATTCAAAGAGTAACTGGAAGTTAGATGCGAAATCCATATTTAACTGCGACATTATATTGTTTAACTCGTCAAGTGAGTTTGTAAATTCGTTACGTATAGTATCAATCGTTACACATTTCGTCATACATTCCGTTGCTTTTTTAGTCAAAACGGTAGAAGTAGAAGCGGGCATAGACTCGACAATCGAACTCATTCTTTGCATATACGCGGTAGTTCTAGCATTGGCTAGCGACAATTTGCGGTTAAGATCCGCCATTTTGGGATCACGACTATCTTCAACAGCGGTTGCAGATTTGGCGTTCGCGGACGCCATGTTTTTTCACTAAACACGTGACAAAACGATGCGAAAATAATCGAAATACGAACAATCTATAGCGGGATTAGCGAAAATAACAAAGAGCGGGGTTCCCTAGGACCTAAACTATATGCGGATTGATGGAAAAATACCTAATCCGGGTCGATTAGGACCAAAACTTAATGTATGCTAAATGAAGGGGCGGTCGCCGGTTAGGTATTTTGCAAAGTTTGTTTTTGTGGACTGTATGTTATTTACTCGGGGATGTAAATGATGGTATGTTATGGGAACACATTGAAAGGCCGAAGCATGGATAGACCAAAAGAACACAGGTACTTACAGGGTAAGGCGATGAAGGAAATCCAGTACAGCCAGCGTTGACGATCACTGTCGTCACAGTTTACAATCACCATAACACACACACAAATGCGATTCAGTTCTAGAAATAATTTGGGCGCGGTGTAGTCAATGAATTTAGCGGAGGGATACTCGGCGAAAAACAATATTAGCGGTGCGGTGCGGAGCGAACGAGCGAGTTCTCTCTTCGAGTCAAGCCGAGTAACTGGAAGCTGTCGCTGCCGTCGACAGACGCGGTGTTGTAACGCTAGGTGGCGCGGGGCGCGGCGTCGCAGGCTTGCTTGTACGGGGGGAAAGAGAAGGATGCAATGCAAGGTATAGGAATAGCGGGAAAAAGACAAAGAAGGATATATACCTGTGAACCACATTCAATCCAAACATACAACGGCCATACCAGAAATTGTTATTCGAAATTGGCTCTTAACACTAAGGAAATAAGACACATGTAAATTGACTCTTAAACTAAGGTAATAAAAGGAAAAAGTTGTTAAATTATTTAATAAAGAAAATAATTAACAAGAAAATAAATATGTACAAACTTAACCTAAATCGTCGATCGCCGACACTTAGTGTTTAATAATATGTTTATGTGATAACTAGCTTTAGCCATAGATAAATAAGGGGGGGGGGGTTTATCTATGCTTTAGCGAATAATTTACAAAATATTTTAGGTGTGTTTACTAACTGACACCTAGTGGTAATATATGTTTTAACCTAGTGGTAATGTCTAGTCATGCCAGTAATATATAAATTCCAACAAATGTAAACCCTACATGGTTCACTCACACATACGCGTGTATAAAAAGGAGTAGGCATTTAAAATGCGACGGCTGTATGAAGTGTCCGGGTTGTGACTCAGGTAAAAAGTTGTGAGATAACATGTCCCATTCTTGCTTTTTCATTCCGTTGACCATTTTAAAAGTGACCTTTGAACATAATTATATCTAGGCTAGGTACCTATCTACCTATTATTCTATTATATAGTATTGTCAACGGAGGAAGAAATCGGCAACACCGAGCGAAGTCTTGCTGCAAATGTCACTACGATCTGATGACGTTCGGTGGGACGAGGCATGTTCGGCGTTTAAAAAGCCGAGCGAGCGCCGCGGGCCTCCCACTTTTTGCTCGAAGCGACGGTTGTGCGACGGTTGTTTGTCAAATCCCTTGTATTTTCAAAAAGTGTAACGGTTTTTCTGATCATAATTCTTTTGTCTTTACCCAAATTGTTCTTTTTTTAATAAATTCAGTTGTAAATTGCTAAAATCAGAAGTGCGATTGAATAGTCCTAATCCGCTTTGCCCTGATTTAGATTTCTTTTTCGTTATTTGTGTTTTTTATTATTCAACGGTTATAAATTTTTTTGTGATTTAAAAATGTCCGGTCGTAGACATCGAAGTAGGGACCGACGACGACATGACAGTGATAGCAAACGACGTAGACGTGATCGCGATAAGACTCCCGATGGTGCACTTCAACACCAAATGCAAATTATTCTTACACGTTTGAACGCGTTAGAAAATTATGGCATGCAACCGCCGCCGCTAACGTCTGCAGCCGCTTCGTCATCACGGTCTACCATGGACGCCGCCACTGCCTCTGCCGCCGTGCCACCGCCGCCACCGCCGCTGCCACCTGCGCCTGAGGGTGTCGAGGTGCGAGACGGGCTGGCGCCGCCGCAGCTTGCGAGCTCATCTTCGCGAGCGCAGTCACTGGGAAGCAGCGCGGACATGGAGCTAAGTGCAACGGAAAGGATTGTAGACGCCATACGGTCTATAAATACCACGGTGAGGTCGAACCAATCATTTTATATTTCGAATTTCGATCCAAAGTTGCATGATATAGATACCTGGTGCGAGGAGGTAGATCGGGCGAAAGTTATTAATAACTGGAGTGATAACGAATGCCTCTCTCGCATAGGTAACTGTTTAAAAGGTGACGCTCGATCATGGCTGAACGAGTGGGTGACGTCAGACAGAAGTTGGAGTAATTTCAAAAAGGAATTCAAACCGTTGTGTCCTAAGAAACCAGACGTTGCAAACATTTTGTTTGAGGTAATGAACACAAGTTCTGACAATTACTCCACTTATGCTGACTACGCCCGCCGTTCGCTTCTTCGCTTACGTGTTGTAAAGGGCCTAAGTGATGAGTTGATTACTGCTATAATCATTCGTGGTATCACAGATCCGCAAATTCGTGCTTCCGCTACTAATGCTAAGCTGATGCCTAATGATTTGGTAGAATTTTTCTCAATTTATGTGAAACCCATTGTTACAAAACAAAACTCAACTCCACATTCATCGCGAAATAAACTTAACTTGAAAAATGATAAAGTGATTAATGAAGGTAGCAGAAAACGGAATTTTGTTGAAGGAAAGTGTTTTTCTTGTGGGCAGTTCGGCCACAGACAGGCTTCTTGCAATAAAAAGACAAAGACTGAACAATCCGATTGTTCACGTTCCGATGTTAGTTCGAATTTGAAGACGTCAGTACCAACAAAATCAGAGTCTTGTACTTTTTGCAAGAAGGCTGGACACAGGATTGACACTTGTTTTGCTAAGTTAAAATCCGAAGCGCGAAATAAGGATAACATTAACTTTTGTCATGAGAAAAAAGAAAATCGTAACGACATTGTAGTGGCTGTAATATGTGGTGTGCCTGTAGATACTCTTATTGACAGTGGTTCGACGATTTCCCTTATTTCGTCAAAGTTACTTAAACACACGGTTTCCGAACGCATTTTGAATGCGTTCGGAAACCGTGTTTTCGTGTTTTAAGAGGAATAGGTGGCCAAGAAATCGAGTGCACTCAGTACGTAACCATGCCTGTTGAATTTGACGAAATTACATTGGAGGTAGATTTGTTTGTTGTTGCCGCGGAATTGATGAGTACCCCCGTAATTATCGGTACTGATATTTTAAATCGTGAGGGTGTAACTTACGTTCGTACATGTGACCGTCAGTATTTAAAACGCGAAGCCAGTACGGTTTCCAATGTTTTGACGGTCGAGGAAAAACAACAGACCCTAAATACAGACCTTGTCGGGGAGGATTTACAGCGCTTGCTTCAGATAATCGAAGAGTTTTCTGAGCATTTTATATCTGGTACCGCGACTTCAACTGTCTCTACGGGTAGCATGTCTATAAAGTACCTGTAAATTACCGTCCGTACCGCCTTTCTCAGTCTGAAACGTTACGCGTACGTGAGATCATAAAGGATTTACTCGATAAAGGGATTATAAGGGAATCGGAATCTAACTATGCTAGTCCTGTACTCTTAGTTAAAAAAAAAAATGGCTCAGATCGAATGTGCATCGATTTTCGTAAATTGAATGAGCTCACTGTCAAGGATCGATTCCCTTTGCCCCTAATAGACGACCATATTGACCGTTTGGGCCGTTATAAATATTTCACGAGCCTGGATATGGCGACCGGATTCCACCAGATCCCAATGGAAGAACGGTCTATTCCACTCACGGGCTTCGTTACACCAGAGGGGCACTATGAATACTTGAAGATGCCCTATGGTTTAGCGAACGCCCCGGTCGTTTATCAACGAATTATTTCCAACACTCTTCGGGAACACATTGAGGCTGGTGAAGTCCTGGTCTATATCGACGATGTCCTGATCTTGAGCAATTCTGTTGAAGAAGGGTTCATAATTTTACGTAAAGTGCTCAAAACTTTGACGGACGCTGGATTTTCTATTAACATTAAAAAGTGCTCTTTTTTGTCTCAGAAAATCGAATACCTAGGTCGTACCATAAGCGAAGGTCAGGTAGAGCCGAGCGTGTCTAAAGTTCAGGCATTAGTTGAGGCACCGATTCCAAAGAACATCAAGCAGGTCCGCCAGTTCCTCGGCTTGGCGAGTTATTTTCGCAAATACATTCCGGGGTTTGCTTTAAAGACTGCATGTATTGCTAAAATCACTCGCAAGGATGTACCGTTTGCTTGGGGTGCTGAACAGGAAAATGCTCGTCAGGAAATAATCACCCACCTAACTAATGAACCCGCTCTCGCGATTTACGATCCAAAACTCCCAATAGAGGTGCACACGGATGCGAGTTCAATAGGTTATGGCGCGGTACTTTTACAACAGCATGAGTCAGGACACAAGCGCGCTGTAGCTTACTTCAGTAAATCCACTAAAGGAGCAGAGTCAAAATACCACTCCTACGAACTGGAGACTCTGGCAGTAGTGAAGGCTCTGGAACACTTCAGGCATTACCTGGTCGGTGTCCATTTCAAAGTGGTCACTGATTGTAATGCTTTGAAGTTAACTCAAAAGAAAAAAGATCTGCTGCCAAGAGTCGCCCGCTAGTGGATTTACCTCCAAGATTTTGACTTTACTTTGGAGTATCGAAAAGGCTGTGCAATGACTCATGCTGACTATTTGAGCCGGAACCCTGTCAATGTTTGCCGCATTCAGAAGCCGCAAAATTGGGCGCAAATTGCGCAGGCGGCCGATGGAGAGACACAAGTGTTGTTTCAGAAACTGACAGACGGACAATTAGATGACACGCGTTATATAAAGAAAAATGACCTCCTCTTCTACAAGTACTCTCCTGTTGGTGAGCAGGATCGACTCCTATGTTTTATTCCTAAAGGGCACAGGCTCAGTCTCCTTCGTGCCTTTCATGATGAGCATGACCACCCTGGTGTAGACAAAACAATCGACCTAATTCTTAAACATTTTTGGTTCCCCAATTTAAGAGCATTTGTGCGCAAGTATATATCACACTGTGTCATACATATGTTTGTCACAAAAAAAGGTGCCAAGAGCACCTCTCCAACCAATACATTCTTGGCAAAAGCCTAGTACTCCATTTGAAACTATTCACGTGGACGCTCTAGGTCCATTACCAGAGTCCAATGGCAATCGATACGTCCTCATAGTAGTGGACGCTTTTTCAAAATTTTGTCTTTTGTACCCAATGTTTAGACAGGATGCTAATGAGTTAAAGAGCGTTTTTATAAAAATCATTTCATTGTTTGGCGTTCCAAAACTGATTGTCGCTGATAGGGGCCGAATGTTCCAAAGTGCTAGTTTCCTTGAGTGGGTGTCTGGGCTAGGTTCTGATGTACATCTCATTACACCCGAGATGCACCAGTCAAATGGACAGGTGGAAAGGTACTGTCGTACCTTGTTGAACATGATCCGCATAGAAAGTAACCATCGTCAAGAAAACTGGTCTAACGTAATGTGGAGGATGCAACTAATTTTGAATATGACCAAACATAAAACCACTGGTCATTCCCCACTGAATTTACTTGTTGGCATCGATGCAGCTACTCCTGTTATCCGTAATCTTATACGTGATGTTGCACTCGAGGGATGTCAGCCTAACCGTCAAGCTCTCCGGGACATGAGCAGACAACATGCATCGGAGCGACTACAACGTAATCGTGACCGACAAGATGCTTCAGTCAATAAAGGCCGGCAACCGCCACGTGCATTTGAAATTAATTCTTTGGTTTTTGTTATAAAGAAAGCTCAAGCTACAGGCAAGCTGGACTCCGGCATGCGCGGGCCCTACCGTGTGGTGAAAGTGCTACCACATGGCCGCTATGAGCTACAGTTGCTGGCCGCTGCCTATGGGAAGTCCACCCAGGCTGCAGCAGAGTTCATGGTCCCGTGGCGTGGCGAGCGGACTCCAGAGACCTGTGCTGCTTACTTTGAGAGTAAGTTGGGTGACACGCTTCACGTCGTGCCTCTGTCACATGCATTTGAGATAGCCTCACGTCGCACAATGATGGATCGGCGGAAAAAAGTCCTTTTTTCAGAGTTCAACTTTAGGCAGATTTTGTATCATTAATAAATACTACAGTCTTCAACAAACAATGCTATATAATTTTTTTTTATTTTTATTATTGTGTTATTGGTTAAATTAAAGGCTAAAGTCAGACTTTAAAGAAACGTTATTTATTTCTTGAAAAATATGACTTTTTTTGCTTAGTTACACTAGATAACCAGTGTATTTAAAAAAAATATAAAAATAACTGGTAATACTACATACATTAGAGCATCTAAAACTAAATTTATAATTTGAGGAAAGTACTTAGTATTAATGTAGTATCGTTAGAGAACAAAGCATTTTTTTTTTACATAATTTCTTATTTCAATCGACCATATCTAGCTTGCGGCGCTTTCCGGCGGTGTCTTATGTAGTTTACGTGATAGGTACATTCCTATAGATAATTAACAAATCACTTCCAGCTGCTAATATCTGCTAACCTTGTTTTTGTAGTCCTATTAGTAAATGAGCTTCATATTGCCTACATTAAGAATTAATTTTTTTAATGAGGGTAAATTACCTAAAAAAAATAGTAATGGCTATAAAAGGGATAAACTTTTGTTTTATTTTTCATTACTTGTTCATAACCGGTACAGTGATAACAAATTTTACACTAAAATGGCGAATTTTACTATTTCTAACGACAAATTAGCCGAAATTGCTATCGCAAGCGGTCGCGATGTCAATAAGTGCGTTGAAGTTATTAAAAGCAATCATACTGATTTATCGGAGATCATGTTAGTGAAAATAAGTGAACATTTGATCAAAACCTTTTTTCCCAAATTTACAAAAAAGTGGAATGAAGCAGCTCGGAATAAGAAGTTCTTTTTTGCTAAAAATGAAAAATGGCTGTCAGTAAAGTTTACGGTTCTTAATGAAGATATTGCAGCAGGATCATCAAAACGATCTCACAGTGGAAGACCAGAAAAACCTATCGATGAATGTTGTGACCGAGCCAAAAGGTATAAAGTTAAAAAGCTATGCGAAACTGTCCAACCTGAGTTAATTGCTGCAGCAGCTAAGAGAATAAGCGATCAATCAACAAGATGTGAAGCATTTAGTGCGGAGAAAGCGTGGGCATTAATGTTAGATGCATCATTAACAAGGCATCAATATGAAATTCTTAGAAAAGCTGCAAAGGAAATTGGATGTGATATTTTTCCAGCTTATCATAATGTCTTAAATGCAAAGAAAGATTGCTATCCTCCTCATATAGATGCAACAGAAAGCTACGCTTACGTAGGTCTTCAAGAATTATTAGATCATACTGTAAAGAGGATATATAAAACAAAAACTGACGATGAATTGGCAAGTATGAGTGAGGAAGTAACACTTTTATCAAAATGGGGTTGCGATGGCTCATCGGGCCACACTGAATACAAACAGTCATTTGTCGAAGATGGTGCTACAGATACCAACATATTTCTAACAACATTAGTTCCGCTCCGTCTTAACAACAAAATAAATAATTCTTTGGTGTATTGGAAAAATGAAACTCCTTCTTCAACCAGGTATTGCAGACCAGTACAGTTTCAGTTCATGAAAGAAACAACGGATGTCAGTAAAAACGAGATCTCAAGAATGGAAAGTGAAATAGCTAATCTAAATCAAACAACGATTTCCATGAACAACAGGATTTTTAGAGTGACTCATGAACTTCATTTAACCATGATCGATGGTAAAATTGCACAAACAATCACAGATACTTCTTCTAATGCAGTGTGCTATATATGCAAGGCGAAGCCGACTGAAATGAATAAGCTGGAACATTTAAAAACAAAAGAAGTAAATACGGACGCTTTTAAAGTAGGCCTTAGTCCGTTACATGCAAGACTGAAATTTATGGAATGTATTTTGCATATTGCCTATAATAAATCGTTTAAAAGCTGGAGAACCAATGCCAACACGCTGCCACTTAAAGAAGAGGAGAAGAAAAAAATACAAGACGAGCTTTTCAAAAGATTGGGAATTAAGGTGGACTTCGTTAAGCAAGGAATGGGCTCGTCGAATGATGGAAACACGTCAAGGAGGTTTTTTGATAATGTGGATATAGTGGCGGAAATTACAGGAGTCGATGAAAGGTTGATTCATCGATTTTCTATAATATTGCAGACAATCAACTCCGGGGCTTCAGTTGACTCAGAAAAGTTCGGGAAGTATTGTGAAGAGACTACAAGACTGTACTGTATACTGGTACTATATGCCAAATACAGTGCATAAGGTTCTAATGCACGGCAGTCATATAATTTCAGCTGCTGCATTGCCAGTGGGAATGTTATCTGAGGAAGCCCAAGAGGCGCGCAACAAGGACTACCGTCGATACAGATTAAACCATTCTCGAAAATGCTCACGTGAATTGACGAACGAAGATGTTTTTCACATGCTTTTGGCTTCTTCAGATCCGTACACAAATAGTTTAAGGGCTATGCGTAGCCCAAAGCATTTGCCCTTGCATGAAGATGTAAAAGCTTTGCTGCATGGAGGAAATGAAGAATGATCCTCAAACTTAATTTAATGATTTTTATTCCTGTTCATTACTGTGTATGTATTTGTATGCTTTCTTTGTATATATATATTCATTATTGTATATGTCTTAAAAAATGCACAAAAATTAATGATTTAATTTATTTTGTTATTTATTTTTTAGTTTTCTTTCATTTACTGCTTTTCTGATTTTTACGATACTATAATATAACTAAAACATTATGAAAAATATGCTTTCTTATTATTTTATGAACTAATATCCAACATTTATAACATTCCCTTTCTATAAAACAATTATTTCCGCCGCGCCATACAACGTCCACCACCGCGTCGTGCTTCCTCTCATATGTGGAGTCGAGAAACGCTTCACGTCGTGCCTCTTTCTCACTCATTGTACAGGAATAGCTTCACGTCGTGCTTCCTCCCTGCCAGAATACGCTTCACGTAGTGCCTCTGTTCTGTGGTGGATTGTTTGTGTTTACATATGACTTAATGTGTGATTTTTTTTCCCTAATTTTCCATTTTCTAGTGTGGTTTTCTTTTATTTTTCGCAGGCGCAGATCAAACTGATGATGATCATTCTCATGACGAAAACCTTGAACCTGCTTATGATGATGCTCAGCCCGGTTGTTCGTCAAACATGAACTTCGTTCCCGGTAGGAGTCCAGATGAGAACGAGGACGTTCTCGCGTCAGGAGAGGCCGTATTGTCAACGGAGGAAGAAAACGGCAACACCGAGCGAAGTCTTGCTGCAAATGTCACTACGATCTGATGACGTTCGGTGGGACGAGGCATGTTCAGCGTTTAAAAAGCCGAGCGAGCGCCGCGGGCCTCCCACTTTTTGCTCGAAGCGACGGTTATGCGACGGTTGTTTGTCAAATCCCTTGTATTTTCAAAAAGTGTAACGGTTTTTCTGATCATAATTCTTTTGTCTTTACCCAAATTGTTCTTTTTTTAATAAATTCAGTTGTAAATTGCTAAAAATAGGTACACTGATCCATTCACTGCAAATATAACTTTGTAATCCTAAATATTTATATGGATGGATTTATGTATATTACAAAGTTATTTTTGCAGTTGTTGTATCTAGAAAACTGGACCGGAATTACAAAATATTTTAGTTCTTCCTTGATTTATACACTAAACGCTAATTTCATTCTAAATTTTAAGCTTATATGTCTGCTAGAAGTAGTGATCCAAAGGACTATAGCCTTTTAGCCCCGACGGCAAGGACTCTTAGCTCTTTAGAGGGCTATTCTCTGACAAAGAGACTCATCAGGGCTATAGCCTTCAAAAAGCCTAAAACCCAGAAGAGGCTTTTGAAAGGGCTCCTGAGGGTTAGAGGCTTTTTTAGACTATAGCCCTTTTTAGCCTTTTGGTCTTCTTGAAACTTTAAGCCGCCGTTTGTTTTAAACATATCTTTTTTAATATAGATAACTATATTAAAAAATCAACCAACTTTTTTGTTTATGGATCAATTTGGGTGAAACTTGGTACAATATACTGTTTTTGCATAAAACAACAATGCAGTTGTAAAAATGGCAAAAATCCAAGATGGCGGCCAACTTTTTTGTTGATTGACCGATTTGGGTGAAACTTGGTTTCACATACTGTTTTGACATAAAAACAACAATGCAGTTGTAAAAATGTCAAAAATCCAAGATGGCGGCCAATTTTTTCGTTTATGGACCGATTTAGGTGAAACTTGGTTTTATACCAGGTGTTACAAAACTACAAATAAAGCCGACTTAGTTAAGTATTCACTGAAATTGTTACATGGCATTGGGTAAACAAACAATATTGTGGGTCTAACTAAAGTTAAATTATAAAAATTTAGAAGAAACAATTTTTTTTTATATTTTTATGCCTTATAATTTTAAATTTTAAAATAAAGACGTTATCTGTAATCAGTATTATACTTTTTGTTTGATGGTGGAAACAAATTTAGAAAACTTAAGATGGAAGATATCAACATCTTTGAACTTGGTGTCCTATCGTACACTTGGTGTGCGATCGAAATAATCAACCTATTGTTTCCTCCTAACGCCATATCTTTAATACTGGGAACTCAATTTGATTGGAAATGGTCAATGAGACTATCGCAGTTTTACTGTTTTCATTGTGATGGTTTTTCTGTTTGCCGATAGCAGTTTACAAGCAACTGGTGATAATAAATAAACAATGAAATACTCAAAGACAATTTTCACTGTATTTGCGAACGGAATTTAACAACAACATTGGGGTAGGATGGAGCGCCTCGGTCGCAACGTATTATGTGCTGTTGGTGATGATGAATGCACTAGAGTACACCTATGTTACTTATCATTTTAAAAATTCCTGCTCTGAGGGTTAAAATGAGGATTAATTTCCATTTCTCATGAAAAAACCGTAGTTTTTAAGTTTTGTTTCTCTTTAAATTTATGAAAATTGTAATGAAAACAACAATCAATAAAAAAAAAAGAATTTAATGATCACTTTATTTAAAATACACACAAATATATAACATTTCAGTAGGAAAACAGAGCTCGATTAAAATTTGGAGTTAATTCAAACACCTACCTACAAAGATGTTTTTAATTTTCTACATCTTTATTCTTCAAACATGTTTCTGTTAGAGTTGGTTTCAAGCGCAACAGAGCTAAAGCTAATGGTAGCACTCTTACGTTTAATAAAATATTCCCGGCGATACTCCATACGCTTACTTCAAACGTCATCGACAAAATCTCACTCGCGTAACTAATGATTTGTGTCATAAGTGCAATATTCACCAGGATCATGGTGTGGTCGCCGTCTCCCTTTAACAAAGCCTTGTTGCAGTTCACTTTGAAAATGACGAAGAGGTATACACAGACACAAACTAATAGGACTCCACTGCTTACGTAACTCATCGACATAATATTTCGCATATACGGTCATCCCGTCGTGTAATATGATGAAATAGTATTGAACACCAAGTTGAGTTAATGTTGCCATGACAAATGTTCCAGTCGCAATCACTGTTAAAAGTACCTTGATGTGTTTTATTGGTTTATTTATCACCACTAGTTGCTTGTAAACTGCTATCGGTAAACAAAAATACCAGCATGATGAGAACAGCATAACGTAGTGAGAAATCAAATATAATGTGCAGCACTACGAATCGAAACGCACCCCAATCTTTACAGGAACTCTTTCACCCTCTGTAGTAAATACTCAGGCGCAGTCTATGATCGTGACGTTTCAGTTGTCATTCGCCAGCGCACGGGAAGGACGCGGTTCCTTGCCCTCGAAATTTGCCGCGCTTACGTTTTTCTATTTGATTTAATGATAACTTGTTTTGTGCCAGTGATTTAAGAAATAAACCTACGCTCTGGATTAACAAGGACTTTTGTATTAACTTTACATAAATGGGGCGTAATAAATGATAAGGCAGTTGTTTTAAATAGCTGGTATAATAAATTATAGAAAAATATAACAATTTAGATGTCACTAGGACAAAGGTCGAATGCAAAGTGAAGATGGTGGTTATATTGAACACTAACAACGATAACAAAACGCCTGATGTGTAGAAGCAAGACAAGATTTTACAAAATAAATTATAATCCTTAAGGCGTTACGGCCGCAACATCTTCCCGCCCCGTTGAAAGTCATCTTTCAACCCTTGAAGTCTTCTTCAGACGGCAGTGGGCATAAACGAACCAGTGGTCTGCGCACGCATCCTCTGGCAGTATTGACGTCAGCCACTCTGACTATGCCATCTGGACCAGGAAACATTCTTGTGACTCTTCCAAGGCGCCACTGTAGTGGAGGAGCGTTGTCTTCTTGCAGCAGAACTAGATCTCCTAGGTTTAACTTTGCAGCATTAGTCTTCCATTTCAGTCTTTGCTGGAGCTCACAGATATACTCCTTTTGCCAACGCTGCCAAAAGTCCTTGCGAATTTGTTCCAGGCGAATATAAATAACGTTGGAAATCTGTTTTATTACTATTCTCCAATGTAGGTGGCGGTAGCGCGGTCAGCGGTCTTCCGATGATAAAGTGCCCTGGAGAGAGGGAAAGGAGATCGTTAGGGAAAGGTGATAAGGGGCACAAAGGACGACTGTTAAGAATAGCCTCCACTTGCGTAAACAAAGTTGAAATTTCTTCGAACGTTAAATGACTATCTCCCATGACACGTTTTAAATGGAACTTAGCGGATTTAACCCCGGCTTCCCAAATTCCACCAAAATGAGGAGCGTAAGTAGGTGTAAACGTGAACTTTATGCCTTCTTGATTTGCAAAGTCAGACAGCGGATCAATGTTACATTTAAGAAAACCTCCTACTTCTTTCGCAGCAGATACAAAATTACGCCCATTATCGCAGAATATTTCTGCGGGTTTTCCTCTACGAGCAATAAAACGCCGAAGCGTCATAACAAAAGCATCCTTTGTTAGGTCACTAACACCTTCAAGGTGTATGCATTTATAGCGCAAACAAATAAACAAACACAAATAACATTTAATTAATCGACTTCTACGTCCCTTTCGGTTTAAAATGTGGAAGGGGCCAGCAAAATCTAAACCTACAGATAAAAACAAAATTGAAAATTTAAAAAAACCCACGCCGTATGTTAAAATGTATTAGAATAAAAAGGGTTAAATAACATTTTTGGAAATCCCCCGACCAGAGTCAAATAAGATAAGAAATATAAAATAAAGAAATCTATAAAAAGAGTGATTTCTCACGAAATCCGCCACACAAACAACGAATTATGACCTTTCTTAGTCCTTACGTTTACGTACCTACTTACCTTATGCTTTCTCGTAGAGATAGACACAGCAATAATATTTATTAATTTAGGTACTATTACATACTCATCTATCTAATAATATGATACAAATCCAATAAAACACGTCGGGGTCTGCCATTCCCTGCTCTGGCATTAATAAATTTTATATAAATACCGTGAGTTTTACTTATTCAGAATCTACATTATATTTAGTTTTTGAGTAATATAAATAAGTAGTTATAATATTTAAACTGAAATTTCGAACAAAGAGAGCGATGATGGCAGCCCCCGACGTGTTTTATTGGATTTGTATCATATTATTAGATAGATGAGTATGTAATAGTACCTAAATTAATAAATATTATTGCTGTGTCTATCTCTACGAGAAAGCATAAGGTAAGTAGGTACGTAAACGTAAGGACTAAGAAAGGTCATAATTCGTTGTTTGTGTGGCGGATTTCGTGAGAAATCACTCTTTTTATAGATTTCTTTATTTTATATTTCTTATCTTATTTGACTGTGGTCGGGGGATTTCCAAAAATGTTATTTAATCCTTTTTATTCTAATACATTTTAACATACGGCGTGGGTTTTTTTAAATTTTCAATTTTGTTTTTTATTTGAATATGTTTTAACATCCGGCGTGGGTTTTCTAAAATTTTCAATTTTGTTTTTATTTTAAACTTTTTGGAAAGTACGTTACTTTTGTTTGTTATCACTTAGCACACTAAAACATATCATTAAAAATGACGACATTTTGTTTTCTTTGTGTTTCGATATTGTATATTATGCTAGTAATTAAACATACATAATTTATTAGTATGCCTTTTTAAAACTAACTGGCGGTAATCAAAATGATGGATGTTGTTTGGATTTGGCAGAAATTTGGTATGTGCGATATTGAGACTACTAGTTACTTAGTGTCCAAGCGGCCACCTATCCTCGCTGTTGCAGTATTTCTTTATAGTCTACCGCCATGCGCCATAATACATGTCCAAGAACCTGATCTGTAAAGATACCGGTTCAGTAGTTTTGAAAACTCCTGTAATGCCAACTTATCTGGCTACTGCAGGGCTCCCTGGTGGTCTACCGCCTCAAAACATATCCAACAACCAGCTCCAAAATGAAGCCTTTGAATGCAAAAAACCGCATCGAAATCGATTCCGTACTTTTTGAGAACTCCTGTAGTGCCAACTTACCTGGCTGCTGCAGCGCTCGTGGTCTACCTCCATAAAACGTATCTAAGAACTCGCTCCAAGATAAAGCCTTTTGAATGCAAAAAACCGCATCGAAATCGATTCAGTACTCTTTGAGAACTCCTGTAGTACCAACTTATCTGGCTGCTGCAGGGCTCCCTGGTGGTCTACCTCCATAAAACGTATCTAAGAACCTGCTCCAAAATGAAGCCTTTTGAATGCAAAAAACCGCATCGAAATCGATTCAGTACTTTTTGAGAACTCCTGTAGTACCAACTTATGTGGCTGCTGCAGGGCTCCCTGGTAGTCTACCTCCCCAAAGCATGTCTAACAACCAGCTCCAATATGAAGCCTTTTGAATGCAAAAAACTGCATCGAAATCGATTCGGTAGTTTTTGATAACTCCTGTGTTGCCAACTTATCTGGCTGCTGCAGCGTTCCCTGATGGTCAACCTACATAAAACATATCTAAGATCCTAAGTTGAAATGATACCTTTTTAATGCAAAAAACCGAAACTAAATCGGTCCAGTGGTTTTCGAGATAGAAGGTAACAAACAAACAAACAAACAAACAAACAAACAAACAAACAAACAAACAAACAAACAAACAAACAAACAAACAAACAAACAACCTCTTACCCCAAACGCATATACCGCCTCCGTTCCGTTCCGTCCGTCGTGGGTAAAAAAGGATAATCAGGAGTGATTCTCTGAGAAGGTAAATCACCCATCTTCGGACTTAGCGTTTTACCGCGCAAGCGCCTGCATCGTACGCATCTATTTACCGTGCGCCTAGCAAGGTGACGTCCATTGACAGGCCATACAGTCTCTCGCACAGTAGCTAATAACAGCTGAGGACCCGCGTGCATATTACGTAAGTGCTCGCGGTCGAACAACAATCGCGTTATATGATGGGACGAATGGAGAAGTATAGGGTGCTTCTTTTCATACGCATAGTTCGAAGCATCAATTCGTCCACCTACTCGCATCAAATTAAAGCAGTCCTTATCTAAAAACGGAGATAACGATAATATTTTGGATTTACAGCTCAACGATTTGTTTTTAATTAATAAATTATATTCCTCTGAGAAAGATTGAGACTGAGCCATAGAACAAAGTAAATGAAATGAATCTTTTAACTCGTCAACTGTTAAACAGCCTGTATGTTTGTTTTGTGGGTTTTTTAAGTTAAAAATAAATCTTTTAACGTAGGCAAAGGATCTTTGAAGTTTAGTTAGTTTCGAGTATTTTTCAAAGTTTATTAATGGTTCTGTAATATTAGTCGGATGCGATTTAATTTCCGGTAAATCTTCACAAATATTTTTGTTAAGTAGGGGCCATTCAGATTCTTCTTTAGAAAGAAAGCTAGGTCCAGACCACCACAGCTTTAAAGAAACTAGCTTGCTAGCATCTACCCCCCTGGAAATTAAATCAGCCGGGTTACAATCAGTAGGCACATAGCGCCATGACGACGGCTTCGTAGTTTCACGAATTTCGCTTATGCGATTGGATACAAATGCTTTTAGTTTTTTAAGGTCGCTATTTATCCACGCAACAACAATACTTGAGTCGCACCAATGAACAATGCGTGTCAGCTGATGCCGGAGCGAGTCACTCACAGACTGGCTTAGCTTCGCGGCAAGTAGGGCTGCACATGACTCCAAACGTGGTATTGTTGTGGGCTTCAAGGGCGCTACTTTCGACTTAGCGCATAACAACCTAACAGTGACGTCATTATTAGCGTCTATTGACCTCATAAGACGCATGCACCGTAAGCGCATTGAGATGCATCACTGAAAGTGTGCATTTCTATTTGAACCGGTGAATTACACAGTACTAATCTTGGAATTTCTAGATTTTGCAGGTATTGTATATTTTGTGCAAACTTGATCCAATCGTCTTCTATGTCGTGAGGAACCGATTGATCCCAGTCAAGTTTATGTTGCCATAATTTTTGCAAAATCATTTTAGGCTGAATAATGACAGGGCTCAAAAGACCTAACGGGTCAAAAATTTGAAACGATCTGGACATAATAAAATTAAATCTTTTAGTAATTTTAACGTTTTGTGAAACCTCTTTGGTAGGAAAATGAATAATATCCTTAGACGGATTCCAACCAAGCCCTAAGGTGCTAGAAGATTCACTAATAGTCAAATTTTCCTGTGTGTTTAGTTTAGAATTTTGAAAAAGTGTAGGTAAATTACTTTTGTATTTACGTAGATTGAAGCAACCTGCGCGCAACGCTTCCGAGACTGATTTTTGAATGTAACGAAGCTGTGATTCATCATCGCAGCCGGTAATTAGATCATCCACGTAATAATCATTTTGTATGATATTTTTAATTAAACCATCATCATGCTCCTCTCCAAGTTGCCACAGGCAACGAGTGCTTAAGTAGCTCGCACTTGCGGTGCCGTAAGTGAGAGTATTCAACTGTAAAGTCCTAATAGGCTGATTCTCATTTTCTCTCCATAAGATGAGCTGTAAATTACGGTCACTTTCATGTACCTGAACCTGGCGATACATTTTTTCAATATCGCCAGTCAGTAAGTATTTATATTGTCGCGCTCGTATCAAAATGGAAAACAGTGAATTTTGAACATTTGGACCTACCATCAAAATATCATTTAGTGAATATCCTGAGGAGGAAGGAGCTGAACCATCAAATACGACCCTAAGCTTTGTTGATTCGCTGTCTTCTTTAAAAACAGCATGATGACATAAAAAATAGGAGTTATCTGGTTTACAAGTGGCAGACTCGGAGAGATGTCCTAAATCAGCGTATTCTTTAATGAATTTTGAATATTCTATTTTAAGATCTGAATTACAGTTCAATTTTTTTTCTAAATTTAGAAATCGTTTTTTAGCTGCATTGTACGAATCTCCTAAACAGTCTGGTGAATCGATCAGGGGCAACTTAACACAAAATCTGCCAGAATGTAAGCGAGAAGTATTCGCTAAGAAATGCTTCTCGCATGTCATTTCGTCTTCACTCCATGTAGGTTTTTGGGGAACTTCCTCCAAGTTCCAAAATTTAGGAAGCAACTCATCAATTTCGTTTGACGAGTGATGTGAAATCATTGCGTGATTACAGTTAATATTGTTTTTATGTATTTTTGTAGTAGCTATAGGACCGGAAACTAACCACCCGAATTTAGAATTACGTAATTTTGGATTCTTTGGGCCTAAAGAAAGTTGTTCATTACCCAAAATATCCCAAAAGAGATCAGCTCCAATCAAAATGTCGATTGAAGCGGGTTGGTGGAAGTTTGGATCGGCCAGTTTGACGTGAGTAGGCAAGTTTAAGGTCTGAATATCCACTGGAGCTTTAGGTAACTCGCTGGTCAGTTCATTCAGCACAAAACACTGCAGTATAACACTAAACGACGTGTTTAGTGAATTTATTTTAGCGGCACAACTTTCGACAACACTGTTCGAACAGCTATTACCGATTCCAATGACCTTTAGAGTGTCAATTGGAATTGAATTAAGAGAAAGTTTTTCCTTTAGTGATTTTGTAATAAAAGAAGACTGGCTGCCGCAATCTAGGAGCGCGCGAACCCTTTGCGTCTTGTTTGTAATAGGATTGGAAACTTCTATCAAAGCTGTGGACAAAAGTACCTGATTGCAATTTTGTTTAGAAAAGTTAACTATTGTTTCTTCTTCGGATTCATTGTTGGTTGAATTATTAGCATTAACAGATTGCGTGGGATTATGAAGCAGGCTGTTATGTCTTTTCTTACAGTCGCGGCAGGGACCCATGCGGCATTCTGTCACTGGATGCCCTTGCCTGAGACAGTTAGGGCATAATCTGAATTTTTGGACATCAGCTATGCGTTCTTGAATATTTTTAGCTTTAAACACAGGGCAATCATAAATTTTATGATTCGAGCCGCAAATAATACACAAAAAGGTAAGTGATTTTTCATTATTAGCAGAAACAAATGATTTGGTATGTTTTTCGTATGATTTGTTGTAGGTTGGTGCACCAGGGCCAGAGCTGCGAGACGCCGGAGGTAATGGGCCACCAGATAAATTTTTAAAATTATCATTATTTGTTTTATTTCGATTTAGGGACTCAATGACATCCGCGCGATCAGTAAGAAACTTTTTAAATTGATCTAACGTCGGAACATCATCGAGAGTGTTACGGTATTCCTCCCATTTCGTTAAAGTTTGGCTATCCGATTTGGAAGACAACATAAAAATTACCAATGTGTCCCACTGATCGGTTGGCTGGCCTAACGTGTGCAAAGCACGTAAGTTTTTTGTTACATGATCGACCAAAAATCGTAATGATTTTTCAGTATCGCGTGTAATCGGCTGGATATTAAATAGGGACTTGAGATGATGATTAGTAAGCAGGCGCTTATTATCATACCGCTCGCAAAGTAATTTCCACGCGCTCGCGTAGTTATCAGATGAAATTACAAGATTCGAAATGATTCTAGCCGCCTCGCCTTCGAGGTATGAAACTAAATAATGGAATTTGTGAATGGAAGGAATGCGTTTGCTATTATGAATTAAGTTTTCGAACGTGTCACGGAACTCTAACCAGCGAAAAAAGGCACCGTCGAATTTTGAAATTTGTATCTGTGGCAATCTAAATCCTGTTTCGCCTTGACTAGAACAAGAATGAGTTTCAGGTGGTGGCTGATGTTTTTCGATCAACATCTTTGCAATAGCTATACTTGAAATTATATCCTGCTCAATCTTTTCTCGATCATCAAGCTCCACAGTAAGATTTTCAGAATTTAAAACCTCTATCTCACTTTGCAAATCTTCAAATTTATTGGCCAATGTTTCGAACTTGGTCAGTTTTAGAGTTAACTGAGCAAGCTCGAATCCTGCCAACTCTTCTTTCTGGTCTACATCACATAGATAGTTTTTAAATTTAGTTATTTGCCCTTTTATTGAACTTCTTTTTGTATGGAATTCAGCTAAAGTTTCTCTGCGTTTTCTCTCGTTTTCATTCATTGTAAATTGTCAATATTAGAACTGCAATAAATAAAATGTAAACCAGAAATAAGTTTAAGGCAATAAAGGAAAAATAAATAAAGTTTTTCTCACGCTCCTCGTTTCGATTATACTCGCCAAGCCGGGAAGCCGGTGCGCGTGCACAGCTGATCAGCGCCGTCGAACTCGTTACGTAATGGGAGGCTTGCTGTGCCGCGCGGAAAGTAGGTCACTGGAAATATCGGCGAGTACAATCAACAAACGGAGCTACTAGAATTATGTTTAGCGTTTAAAAAGATTTGGGGTTGTATGAAAGAGTTATTAGAAACTAGTCCTTTAAAATTGGTGAGGTTAGGTAAGTATTTAGGTACCTTTTATAGAAATGAATTGCCAATTTTATTGAAAATTAGCATTAATTACGAAAAATAGGTAAAATGCGTGATAGTACTAAGTAGATAGGTTGGTATGTAACCAAATTAAATTGAATTTAGAACCACCTTTAGCATGAATATTAAGGTTAGGTATTTTATACCTAACGGTATTTTGGACGGCAAATTTGGAACCAAACGGCCCTAAAACGCCTTAAAATTTAATTTAGAGACTACTTAATCGCAAATATGCTATTTAGAAAACAATTGTTTGCGGAAAAGTGAGACTATTCTTTGGATTTAGAATGTGGTTGGGAGGGAACAAAGGAAAGGCACTTATCTTTGTCGGACCGCGTTGCACGGCGGCGCGATGCTTTGGCTGCACCGCTGACCACAGAACACCTCAATGTCCACAAGCTTTCCTCAGCACTTCAAACCACTCCAGAGCATCTAGGGATACGACGATTTGGATGGCCACACCACGTGGCGATTTGGTTGACGATGGTTTTGGATATTTCTTGGTTCTTCTTTTTTAGTTCCCCTCATGGGCCACCATTTTATGTATTAACTTTACATAAATGGGGCGTAATAAATGATAAGGCAGTTGTTTTAAATAGCTGGTATAATAAATTATAGAAAAATATAACAATTTAGATGTCACTAGGACAAAGGTCGAATGCAAAGTGAAGATGGTGGTTATATTGAACACTAACAACGATAACAAAACGCCTGATAAAAGTGTAGAAGCAAGACAAGATTTTACAAAATAAATTATAATCCTTAAGGCGTTACGGCCGCAACAACTTTACATGCAGCATCCCAAGCTCCCATACAAAGTGGCGCACAACTTTGGGCAATATCGAACCATCTATCGCATCACGCCGGCGTTATTACCATATATGGGCATGCGTGGCCCGCTCTCGGTGTTCTAGTGTCGAAGGTCACGTATAGATACCTATGGGATTGTCGTGTGATTGAGTGACTGTGTTCGCGTGTTTTCAAAAGGTTTTCTGATTCTGATCAAAATGAGATCGGGTCGTCGTAGAAGTGCACAAGCTAGTGACAGTGAGGTGTTTAGTGAATGTCACGACAGCACGCGAATGGACGAGATGCTAACAGCGTTCGCCAAGATTCAGGCTGACTCCAACCGTCATCTGGTAGAGTCCCTTATCGCGGCTCGCGCGTTTGGCCCAGGCTTGCCCTCGCCCGGCACGGCGACGCCGCCCCCGTCAGGGACTGCAGCGCCGGCCGGCAACTTCGCTAAGTGTACCGCTCGTTTTCGTGGTGAAAAGAACGACCCTGAAGTACTGGAAGCTTTTGTTGATGCTATAGAAACGTATAAAGAATGTACCAACGTCAGTGAAGATCATGCCCTCAAGGGTTTACCCATGTTATTGGAGGGAGAAGCGGCCATTTGGTGGCGCGGTATAAAGTCGACGGTGTCTACATGGAAGGATGCGGTCGCGCGTTTGCGTGCCATGTTCGGCGCACCACGCCCACCCCACAAAATATTCCGAGAAATATTCAGTGCAGAGCAAGGGACGGATCGCGCCGAGGTTTTCGTCGCACGCCTACGAGCCCTTATCGCCTGGCTACCGTACGACATGACGGAGCGAATGCAGCTGGATATTATTTACGGCTTGCTCAATCGCAGCATTCGCAAGCGCGTAACGAGGGATACCATAACTACGTTAGACGACCTAGTCGAGAAGGCGAGAGCCATCGAGGAGACACTGGCGGAGGTGGACACAGCAACAACGTCGCGTCGGAGCGCTCACGTTGGCGTGAGCACGGAGCACGCGCGCGCCGCGAGCACGCAGGCGTCGTCGTGGTCGCGCGCGCCGAGCGGACAGGACGTGCAAAGCGCGCCCTCGGGGCGAGCCGCCCCCGCGCCGCTCATTCTGGCGGCGGCGAAGCGGCCCACGCACCGTGCCGTCGGCGGTGGTAGCCGTGCTGTGCAGAGCGGTGGAGGCGCGTCGACGACGCCCCCGTCGCAATCATCTCAGGCGGTAAGCGCCCCAGGCAATCCGGACAAAAGAGGTAAACGTTTTTGTATTTATTGCAAGCGTAACGGTCATGACAAAAGTGAATGTGTACGATTAAATAAAAACAGAAGTGATACGGGTGTTACGGCTTGTTACGGGTGTGGTAAAAAGGGTGTGATAAGGTCGAATTGCGATAACTGCAGTGGAAAAGACGCTTTCTATGCTTGCGATTTTTTACCCACAGAACATTTGCCTAAGGACTCTAATGTTTTGTCGTGTAATTCTGATCTCGCTAAGGTCAATAACCTTTCCGCTAATGATTTGTCATCTACTGTATCTTTTGATAACGCCTGTCTTGACCATGTACCTATCTCTAACACGTTACCTACTAATAATTCGTCTGTTAACTCGTTGCCTGCGGATATTTCTGTTAACTCTTTGCCTGCCGATGATGTAAAAATTATTACCGATAATAATATTATGTCTGATTGTGTATCTAACGATAACATGTTATCTAACGAATTGCTGTCAATTAACACTTTGCCTACGGATAATTTTGTTAACACTGATTGCCGACGTGCCAATAACTGATAGTTTGTCGGACCGTATGTCAGATTGTAACTTGTTTTCTACTAACGTTTGTGTAAACCAAGTGCACGCGGGTGTACCTAAAGTGGACGCAGTTCATTGCTGCGCGCCTATTGATGATTGTTTACATGCTAGTAACACTCTAACTAACCCATTGCTGTACGATGTTTGTTCTGTTTACACTTCGTGTGATAATGATATCATGTTACCTGTTTATAGTAATGATACGTGTGATTCTGTGAGCGAGACAAATCTCGAAGGACGTCCTGTATTAAATATCGAGATTTACGGACAACGGGGTACGGGATTGGCCGATACCGCGGCGAAGCGTAGTGTTGCAGGCTCTACTCTTTACGACCTACTTCAAAGGAATAACCATCCTTTTCGTAGTGACGTCATGAAGGGCAAACTCGCCGACGGTGTAGTGCACGACAAGGAGGTAAAACTTGCGGATGTAGATGTTAAACTCGAGGGTTCGGTTATACCTACTACTTTCGTAATTTTTCCGGACGCGAGTCGGAACGACACCTTGTTAGGTATAGATTTTTTGAGAAGAGCGCGTATCGTTATTAATATGAATAGTAACTCGTGGTTCACAGCTGATCGCCCTGAGGTCATTCACCCTTTACGAAGTGAGGCTTCTCGTAACTTTGTTGGGTGCGCCGCCGCGGATGTATTGAGAACGGATGAGGGGTCGATGCTGTCACCGTCGCAGAGGGCCAGCCTTGCTGAGCTGCTGCAGGAGTATGAGGACATCTTCAGAGAAGGGGGATAGGCTACGCCGTTTGCGGAGCACTGTATCGAAACAGGCGACCACCCGCCTATCGCGGTACCACCCTATCGGCTCACGCCCGCTAAGAAAGCCGTTATGGAGGCTCAGCTGGAGAAGATGTTGAAGGAGGGCATCATAGAGGAGTGCGAGTCCGCGTGGGCCGCACCAGCTCTCCTAGTTCCAAAAAAAGATGGAACATTTAGGTTTTGCGTCGATTATCGCAAACTCAACGCGATAACAAAAAGCGATGCGTATCCATTGCCTGTTATCGACGATTTGTTGCAGTATACAGGTAAAAGCTGCTATATGACCACTATTGATCTTAGATCCGGCTATTGGCAAGTGCGTGTCAAGGAAACGGATAGAGATAAGACTGCTTTTGTTTCGCCGTTTGGTGTCCGATTCACGCGTATGCCGTTCGGCCTGCGTAACGCGCCGGCGACATTCCAGCGTTTAATCGATCGTTTCAGGACTGGAGCTGCACTGAAGGACACGACTATCCTGGGTTACATCGACGATTTGATCGTGATCTCAGCGTCTTACGAACAACACCTGCAGGACCTGCGTGCCGTGTTTGATCGCCTTCGTGTTTTCTGCCTCCGAGCCAATCGTGCCAAATGTATGTTCGCCAGGGACAGTGTCAAGTACCTTGGGCACATTATTACTCCACAGGGAGTGTCACCAGACCCTGACAAGGTTGCAGCCATAGCTGAGATGAAGGAGCCGGCGACGTTGAAGCACCTAAAGTCCTTCTTACAGACTTGCTCGTGGTTTAGGAAGTTCGTCCCCGACTTCTCCAAGATTGCTCAGCCGCTGACGCTTCTTACGAAGAAAGACCAGGTCTGGAAATGGGAGGAAGATCAGGTCAATGCTTTCCAGCAGCTTAAAAAATTACTAACCTCTGCTCCAATTCTTACTCAACCGGATTATAGTCTACCATTCGTTCTTAGGACCGACGCGAGCAATTACGCATTGGGTGCAGTATTACTCCAGGGGGAGTCGCCGCGCGATGAGCGCCCAATCGAGTATGCCAGTCGTCTTCTCACGCCCGCAGAACGCAACTACTCGACGACCGAGCGGGAAGCTCTTGCCGTCGTGTGGGCAGCCGATAAGTTCCGAGGCTATATCGATGGACATGAAGTGCGCGTCGCAAGTGACCACCAGCCGCTTAAATGGTTACTCACCCTGAAGTCGCCCTCAGGCAGACTGATCCGTTGGGCCATGAAGCTGCAGTCCCTGAACATGAATGTAGACTATACACCTGGAAAGGCAAACATAATAGCTGACACGCTTAGTCGTCCACCGTGTGATGACGAGGTTAGGGAGGCCTGCAGTTTATGCACCGTCGTCGTGGAGACACCACGCTGGGAAGCTACCGCGGTCCGCGAAGATCAGCTCGCCGATCCTGAAGTTGCTAAGATAGTGAAGGAGCTAGAAGGAAAAGAGGAAGTAGCAATAAAGAGATGGACTGAAAGAGGGTATTATATGTGTAAGGGAGTGCTATACCGTTATGCTGACTTCGAATCTGAAGAACCTCAGCTTGTCGTTCCAGAGAACCTGCGAAAGAAGGTGATGGTCGAGTGTCATGACGCTGCTACTTCGGGTCACGGAGGAGTGGATAGGACTCTTCATCGCATTTCACAGCGTTTCTACTTTCCAGGCATGCGGCGTTACGTGGAGACTTACCTGAAAACCTATGTGGAATGCCAGAAGTTCAAACCCTCTAATCAGAAGCCGTCTGGGCTAATACAGACACCCGCCCCAGCACAGCGATTCGAGGTGTTAGCCGTGGATCTCTTCGGGCCACTGCCTAAAGGGCCTTCTGGAGAGAGGTGGATCCTTATAGTAGAAGACACCGCTAGTAAATGGGTCGAGGTCTTCGCTCTTAATGAGGCAACGGCTGAAGCGTGTGCTAAAACACTCATCGCGGAGGTGTTTTTACGTTACGGAGTGCCTAGACGGTTGGTCTCCGACAATGGCGTCCAATTTGTTGCAGACGTGATGCAACATGCCATGCATGTCTTAGGCGTGAAGCAAAATCTTGTACCGCTTTATCATCCCGAGGCGAACCCCGTGGAGAGGAAGAACCGGGATTTAAAGACGTAGATCGCCATCTTAGTAAAGAACGAACACAATATGTGGCCGGAAGTTTTGCCTTTTGTTCGGTTCTCATTGAATACGGCTCTGACTAATAGTACTGGACAGACACCCGCTTATCTTACTTTTGCACGAGAGCTTCGGTCACCTATAGCCACGCAGAGTGATCTACGAGCTATTGTAGAGGCTGAAAACTAAGGTACCTACGTCAATTACCGCCTAGCCGATTATACCGCCTGAAGTTAATAACTCTACAAAAATATTATTAACCGCACAAAATCAGAGCCGAGCGCAATGAACTTATGTCGCCTCATAGCTGTGAGCCGCGCGAGCACGTCCCTCATCCCCCGCACGCCAGTAGTCGCGCGTCATCCGTCGGAGGTGGGCGTTTCGGCTGCTGTTACAAGAACGTCACATATTTCGCGGTAAGTTTCGAGTGCATTTCAAAGTATTTATTATTGATTTATAGTTCATTCATTTGTGCACATATTCTACTAGCTCAACAGTGTGTTTTTTATTGTACAGTTAGCTCTAGTGTATTTTAGAGAGTTTTTTCCTTGAAATCTATTCAAAAGCTAATACCGCCTAGGCGCTATTACCCTCTTGTAGGCGTTATTACCCATACCCAGGCGTTAATACCCATTATTTAATTACAGCTTCAAGAATCATGTCTGTCACAAGAAAAAAAAGTTTGTGGACTCAGCAAAGCCTAGAATCTGCAGTAAATGCCATCAAAAGTGGAAATATGTCAAGTTATAAAGCTGCAAATACGTATGGCATTCCTAGACGAACCCTGCGAGATTATTTAAAAAGTGGACTACCAAAACAACATCTAGGCAGAAAGGGAGTATTTACAAAGACGCAAGAAGAAGATTTTATTAAACGGATAATTAGATTTGCAGGGGTTGGGGTACCGATGACAGGTAAACTGATCCGTAAACAAGCTTTTGTTTTCTGTGAGAGGCATAATATTCCAAACAACTTTAACAAAGTGTGGCGCTGTGCTGGTAAGGACTGGCTGAAACTTTTTTTGAAACGGAATCCTATTTTGGCTAAACGCAAAGCTCAATTTTTAAATCATGCAAGAGGTCAAAAATTAAATAAACATATTGTAACGCATCACTTTAACGAAATTAAAAAGCTTTATAATGAACTTGGTATAGATTATAATCCAGAGCGACTTTATAATATGGACGAAAAAGGTTGTCGCTTGACAATGCATAAACAGCCGACAGTAATAGCCCAAAAAGGTGCTAGACGCGTTCACATACAGGCGTCAGAACATGGCGAAAATGTGACTATTGTCGGATGCGCCAATGCCCTTGGAAATGCAATTCCGCCAATGGTCATATTTAAAGGTATCAGAAAGAAACCCGAATTCGAAAATGATTTACCGACGGGATCTTTGGTTAAAATGGCTCCTAAAGGTTCAATGACAACTGAGCTGTTTGTTGATTTTTTGGCGCATTTTGCCAAATATAAGACATCGGGTAAATGCCTATTGGTATTCGATGGCGCAAAATGTCATTTAGATTTTAGAATCGTAGAAGAGGCCGAAAAATATGACATTACACTGTACTGTTTACCATCGAATACGACCCATGAGCTTCAACCGCTAGATAAGGCTTGCTACAAACCATTCGAAAGTTACTGGGATCGGGAAGTTCTTGAAAATTTATACGAAAATCATACACAAAAGATTACTAAATCTACATTTAACCAGATTCTTTCCAAAGTATGGCCACAATGTATGACAATCACAAATATTACTAGTGGTTTTAAAGCGACAGGTCTATACCCTTTCAACCCAAGTGCCATCCCTGAAAGTGCATACGCTCCATCTCAATTGACAGAACGACCAATATCCTCACAAAATACTCCCCCATCCGGCATCCCCGAAAGCGATTCTGAGCCACCTCATTTAACTGAACGACCTAAAATGGTACAAGACACTGATCCTGAAAGTGAAGGTGGTTCTTCCCCAACATCTATCTCTTTGATGACCGGTAACCAACTCGTAGAAGATGTTACTCCTGATTTGTCACCAATTATGTCTCCCAGTCACGTCGAATTTTCAATTCCTCCAATGGTTACTCCTCCACGCCAAGTCTAGCAAAACTTATCTGATTTTGACGATATCATACCGGATTTATCATCAGCTTGTTACCCTAGACAAATACATAATAAAACTGCTTCTTCGACACAAAATTTCCAAAGTTTTACGAATGATTACTCTCCAAAACCCTCTACAAGTGGCCTGCAAAAACAAAGAAAGCTTGTTGAATATAGTTCGTCATCAGATTCAACTGAATGTGAAATCATGAATCAGTTTATCCATAGACCACGTAACCCAAATTCACTGCAGATTTACACCTCTTCGGAATCTAGCAATGATGAAGATAACATTCCTTTGGTAAACCTTACAAATGATCAAACCATTTTCCACAAATTCTTGCCGACCCCAAACTATGCAACAGTAAAATCCAAAGCACGCCGCAAAGCTATAAATTACCGAGGCCAAAAAATTACTAAAGATTTGTTTAATGACAAAAAAGATACAGATATTACAAATAAAGCAATCACAAAAAAGAAACAAAACATAGATAACAAAAATATTAAGACTAAAGAAGAAGCCAAAACAAAACAGAAGAAAAAAAACACGACAGACAAAAAAAATACAGAAAAGGAAGCACCAAAAGTAAATAATAACAAAATACAAAAGAATCTGAAGAAAAAGAGAGAAACTGACAAGAAAAGAAAAATCGAAACTAGAAGTACTACGGCTAAAAATAAAGAAAACTATGTTATTGGATGGTATTGTCATGGATGCGATGAAGAGCGGATTGCTGATATGAGGTCATGTTTAAATTGCAAGAAGTGGTATCATGATGAATGCATCGGATTAACTAAGAACGACGATGACGAATTTACCTGCACTGGAGGCTGTGATTAATTTTTACATCATTATTTAATTCTAGGACCTAACTGAGATTTAATAATATTAAGAATTTGTTTTCTATTTCTTTTCTGTATTAGATAGGTATATTTTACAAATTAGGCGTTCTAATCTTCCTGGCAGGCGAAATAACCCTGTGAGCATTTAATAACGCCTACTAAATTTGCGGATAAAATCTTTGAATTTTCTTTTAAATTTAGTGTACTTGTTACTAATGTTGTTTTTTACGATGTCGTTGAAGAAAAAAAAATTATGAAGATTTTTTACGTTAGTAATTTTGAAAGTTCTTTGTTCCTATTGTTTAACTGCCAAAATGTTATTTAATATTAAGAAAAATGACAAATTTATATAATAAGTTTAAGGCTGATTATATTTTTATAAGAAAAAGATAACCTGAGATCTCAAATGCAGAGTTTTTATAAATAGATACGCTTAGGCGGATTAATACTCCCTGTAGGTTATTATTGCCAATGATGCTACCATTAGTTTTAAGGAATATTTGATATTTTTTAAAAGTATTGTTCTACTTTTTCTAGCGCATTCTAAAAACAATAAACCAATAATTCAATTACTCTAGTTTTTTATTACAAATTCTTTAAATATTTTTTAATTTCAGCTTTTAAAGTTAAGTAGGCGGTAATTGACGTAGGTACCTTATGTGCCTCAGATCACTCCATATCTGCTCAAGCTTGCAGAGTCTCTGAGCACTGCCAAAGAGAAGATTGAGCACAAGCAGGATCTCAGGAAAGGTGCAAAAGATAAAACTCGTAAGGAAGGAGAAGTGTACGAGCCCGGGGACTTAGTACTCTTAAAGTCTCATGTGCTAAGTAGCACCAGTAAAGGCGTAAGCTCAAAGTTCGTACCAAAGAGGGATGGGCCCTATCTTATCTCGAAGAAGGTGAGCCCAACCACGTACATACTAACACATTGCGAGCCGCCAAACGAAGTTATTGGGAAGTATCATGCCGCAGACTTGAGGCGCTATCATGCGCGAACAGGGGATGACCAGGCTGTACCGGTTGTACCTAAAAGGAAGCGAGGCCGTCCTCGAAAGTCTTGTTAAGTTAGTTTTCGTTCTAGATTTCATTTTGTTCATTTTTCGTAAGATTTTTTGGAAAGTTTGACCTATCGTGAGGCACTAACTAGGTCAAAAGGGGGAGTATGTAGCACTACTGTTATAATATAAGGTAGGTAGATGACGATTGTTTGTGAGCAGGCCACCGGCCCATGTAAGGCAGTGAGAATAGATCGCTCGTCTTGTCAATACGTTTTTTATTTAACAGCCAAAATCTTAAGACGACACGACACGAAATAACAGTGGCGACGAATATCTACGCGTGTGGTATTTTATAAAGATGGCAAAAGTGTCGGTTGGATTATTAAACGTGTTTAATCATGAGATTTTTGAGTGGGCTTTGTACAAAGGACGCCTAGAGCAATGGTTCCTTGCTAATGACATAACGTCAGACACGGATAAAGCTGGTGCTAAACGACGAGCTATTCTACTCAGCAGTCTAGCAGAAAATACATATAGACTCATCAGAGACTTGGCGTTACCAAGTGACGTCGGCGAGCTGAGTTACGATGAAGTAACGACACTACTAGACGGCCATTTTAAAATTAAAACGTGTGGTTTTGCGAAACGTCATCGATTTCACAACGCGGTACAAGAACCGAACGAGTCGTTAGCTCAATGGGCGGCTCGGGTTCGCGGTTTGGCTATGCACTGCGGGTTTGCTACCAGTGTATTAAACGAGGAGCTGCGTGATCGATTCGTTATCGGCATGGTCGGGGGTCCAGAACGAGATCGGTTATTTAGCGAGCCATTAGAAGGACTGACGCTGGAGAAGGCTCTGCAGTTAGCAGAGAGCATTCGTTGCGCCAGAGAGGGAGCACGAAGTGGAGCAAACACTAGCAACGCCGGTGCAGGGGGCGCACCGCTCGACGTGCACAAAATGGAAGCGCGCGCCGGTAGGCGGGGGCCCGCCGCCAGCGTCGTCTCGCCGGCCGTTCTACGCCGCCGGCGCCGCCGCCGCCTCGGGAGCAGCGTCCCGGGCGGGCGGTTCTCCGGTCAAATGTAGTGTGTGCAATTATTACGGTCATAGTGGCGAAGTGTGTAAATTTAAAAGTTACGTATGTAAAAAATGTGGTTTACGGTTAGACGAGCTTGTAAAAAGAGCGGGATGTCACAGCATTTCTTGCAATGTTGTGCGGATGATGGAGAGGATGATGGTAAGCAGCTTGTTTTTAATATTCGTTGTGCTAACGGGGAGCCAATGCAGGAGTCGATAGTGGTAGGCAATGTTAAATTGGAGTTTGAGATAGATACCGGTTCGGCCGTTACAGCTTTTTCCGACAGTGTTTATAAAAAATATTTTTCAGATTACACTTTAAAGAAAAGTAGTAAAATTTTACAAAGTTATAACGGTTCTCCTATCAAGATTCTAGGCGTGTTGAGTTTGCCATTTAGATACAAAAGTCAAACGGAGACCATTGTTGTGTATGTGATTGAAGCGGGCGGACCGCCGCCGCTTCTTGGTCGTGATTTCATTGAAAAATTTCATTTACAGGTTTGTAAAATTAACAATTGTGAACTTTATCTTGACAGTGAACGATTATTTAAGAAATATCCAAATCTATTTTCGGAAAAATTGGGATGTTGTAAGGGTGTAGAAATCAAACTCAATTTAAAGCCGGATTCACAGCCAATTTATTATAAATCGCGGCCAGTACCGTTAGCACTGAGAACTAAATTGGAAGATGAGATTAACCGTCTAGTGGAAGCGGACATTATAGAACCGGTTACATTTTCAGAATACGCTAGCCCGGTAGTCCCGGTATTAAAACCCGACGGTTCCCTACGGTTATGCGCAGATTATTCGGTTACACTTAATAAACTATTACAAGTAGAAAAATACCCTTTACCTAGGATAGAGGAGTTATTTGCACAATTATACGGTGGGTTGCAGCTCAGTAAATTAGACTTATCTAGTGCGTATAATCAGTTAAAATTACACAGTGATTCACAAATGCTAACTTGTATTAATACTCATAAGGGCTTGTATAAATATAAGCGGTTAGTGTTCGGTTTGTCAAGTGCACCTGCGATCTTCCAGCGCACGTTAGAGAATTTGTTATCAGGAATAGAAGGGGTACTCATATTTCTTGATGACATTTTAATTACTGGAAGAAATAAAGAAGAACACTTTCAAAGATTGCATCAGGTATTTTCGAGACTGGAGCAAGCAGGTTTAGTTTTAAAAAAAGAGAAGTGTAGTTTTTTCCAAGAAACAGTTTCTTATCTCGGCTATGTCATTGATAAACACGGATTGCATAAATCACAAGAAAAAGTGAAAGCTATTGAAGACGCAAAAAGACCTGAAAACGTAACTGAGCTAAAATCTTTTATAGGGCTAGTTAATTATTACAGAAGTTTTGTCAAGAATGCGTCGAGTATAATGTGTCCAATGCATTCGTTATTAAAAAAAAATTGTAAATGGATATGGACAGATGCACATGAAAAAGCTTTTCTTTTAATAAAAAAAGAATTGTCCTCAGACAAAACGCTAGCGCATTTTAATCCTACCGCTAAGCTTATTTTAACAGTTGACGCATACGGTACGGTTTAGGAGCTATTTTATCACAGGAAGAAAACGGCGTGGAAAAACCTATTTCATTCGTTTCACGGTCTTTGTCTTCGGCGGAAAAACAATACAGTCAAATAGAAAAAGAGGCCACGGCTATCATTTTTGGAGTTCGCAAGTTCCATCATTACTTGTATGGCAGGGCCGAACCTTTTGTATTGAAAACTGATCATAAGCCATTATTGTCAATTTTTAGTCCGAGCAAAGGAGTGCCCGAAGTAACAGCGAATAGGTTACAGCGTTACGCTTTGTTTTTGTCAGCGTATAATTACGTGATTGAGTACGTCGATAGCGCGCACAACTCTGCAGATTTCCTAAGTCGTTCTATGCCTAGCGATAAGGAAACGGGTTCTGGTCTGTCAGCTGACACGGACCGTCACGTGGACGTAGCTACTTACATGAACTTCGTGTGGCGCGCGGACTCGTCTCCCCTTCGGCTCGACGACGTTAGGCGGGCAACCGAACAAGATGCAGAGTTGTCGCAATTAAAAACGTTTGTTGAAAATAGTTGGCCGGAAAAGATTTACAAACCCGTGTTTAAGCCGTATTTCGATTGCAGACATGAATTAGCGCTAGAAAACGGGTGTATAGTCAGAGGCTATAAATTAGTAGTACCTCAATCGTTGAGAGGTATTGTTTTGAAGGAGCTTCACGCTGGGCACATCGGTATAGCAAAAATGAAGTGCGAGGCTCGCTCGCGGTTTTGGTGGCCGGGGCTGGCCGCGCAGCTGGAGCGCGCAGCAGCCGCGTGTGACGTGTGTGCGCGCCTCCGCCCCGCGCCTGCGCGCGCGCCCCTCACTCCGTGGCCCTATCCTGACCAACCATGGCAGAGAGTGCATATAGATTTTTTGGGGCCTTTTCATAACAAAACCTATTTAATAGCTGTTGATGCATACTCAAAGTGGGTAGAAGTCTTTGATGTGAGTGGGGGTTACAGTAGTAGGGTCGTGATAGAAAAGTTATGCGAGCTTATGTCGAGGTTTGGTTTGATTAATACGATCTGCAGTGACAATGGAACTTCTTTTGTTTCCCAGGAATTTAAACACTTCTGCACCTCGAATGGCATTACTCATTTAACATCACCTACATACCACCCGGCTAGTAACGGCCAAGCCGAAAGCTATGTTAAAATTGTAAAAAAAGCCATCAAATCGATTTTGCTTTCAGGTACGAGTAGCAAAGAGATCAATATTAAATTGAACGAATTTTTATTTTACTATAGTAATTCTATTCACTCGTCCACGGATCGCTCTCCTGCTCAGCTCCTTTTTGGTAGGAATTTACGTTCGCGGCTGGATTTAGTTAGACCTTCATCACCTTCTTCACCATCCGACACAGCGCTTGCAATAACCGTTACCGAAAAACAGTACTTACAGGCTAAATATTATCGCGGGAAGAGGAATATAAGTAGACTTTAAAATAGGACAGTTAGTTTGGATTAAAAGGAATATCAGTCAACAATCAACATGGATAAAAGGAATAGTTCACAAGAAAATAGGAAAATCGGCATATCTGATTAAACTGTGTGGAGAAGAGCAAATCATTAAAAGGCACAAAAATCAGATGTATGAAGTTGTTTCGCTCACGAATGCCGCTGATGAAGCAGAACCGCCAGCTACACCTCCCAAGATGTCACGGTCTGTGGAGGAGGAATGTGGGTTGACAAAAGAACCTTCACTTCAGCATGAAGAAGTTGCCGAGTTTTTACCGCCGGTGGTTTGGTTGGAAAAACAATTGGCGAATAGCGAGATACCGTGTCCCAGCGGCGAGAGACCTACTGAACCCGATGTCGTGAACGACACCACACCTGATCCCCTGCTTCTACAAGCGGATACCAGCACCGAGCAGGTTCCCGGGTTCAGTGAGGAGCGTAGCGTTAACGCTGACGGAGAGACGTCGTCAATGGTTTCACCAAGCATCTCGCGATCGGCGGCCGAGGCTAGCGGTGCCGCAGACCAAGTAAATGAGCCAGATGTTGCAGTGCAGCCGACAGACAATGAGTCTGCCGTTTTGAGACTTCTTCGTCCGCGGTTTAACATAGATTATAGGCAATATTTTTAATTTGAATGTTAATTAAGAAACTATTGGTGGAGGGATGTTATAATATAAGGTAAGTAGATGACGATTGTTTGTGAGCAGGCCACCGGCCCATGTAAGGCAGTGAGAATAGATCGCTCGTCTTGTCAATACGTTTTTTATTTAACAGCCAAAATCTTAAGACGACACGACACGAAATAACAACTACGAATCGAAACGAACCCCAATCTTTGTTTTTGAATGCATCCTACAGGAACTCTTGCGCCCTCTGTAGTAAATACTCGGGTGCAGTCTATGATCGTGACGTTTCAGTTGTCATTCGCCAGCGCACGGGAAGGACGCGGTTCCTTGCCCTCAAAATTTGCCGCGCTTACGTTTTTCTATTTGATTTAATGTTAACTTGTTTTGTGCCAGTGATTTAAGAAATAAACCTACGCTCTGGTTTAACAAGGACTTTACATGCAGCATCCCAAGCTCTCATACAAATGTGAGTATTCGTTCCCATCCAATATAATTTGCCCACATTGAAATGACAAATAAAATCAGCGAGTTACTCGTTTCGATTGCCAGGTGAATCAAAATGGCGTAGACTGGTGGCGTCCTCCAGTTTGATTGGCGGATCCACTTGATGAGAACCGCAACAAAACACAGCAACAACGCCAATCCTTCCACTTGTAATATTAATTCTAAAATAAAATTAAAGAAAAAAAACCTTTTTTTAAACAAGCTTTTATTATTTGGAAAATGAACTAAAAAGTTAAAAATTAATTAACTCTAATTAGAAGTATAACACTTTATAAGTTCATTGTAACCTTTAACGATAATTAAGCTTCTTTGCACTCGTGCAGAGACTTGTTCACCAAATATAAGATTATGTCGCACTACTCACAATATTTATTCGAAATATTAATGTTCACACGCCGAAATCTGGACAGTTTCGAACGTGTTTGCATTCCGGGCAGAATAACCCGCCAGACTGGGCGTTTAAAAACAGTACCTCGACGGTTGGCGCTTCTCGACAAAAACCCGCGCGTTATCGGTCCTGCGTTCTATGAGGAACTACCCACTGAAATAAAAAATGAAATATCTGACGAAGCTTTTGGACGTCGACTAAAACACCTTTTATTGAATAACCCATTATACTCAGTAAATGAGTACAGAGATATTATTTTTAATAAAATGTAATTTTTAATTATCGGACATGTTATTTTGTGACTTTTATTATTCTTAATTAATTTATTTTAATTTTATTATTAATTCTATTATTAATTAATTTATTTTAATTTTATATACTCATTGACGTGCTCTTTGCGAATTTTTATAGTTTTAAGATATTTAAAATGTAATTAAATTAAGCAAATTGAGTGATAAAATGAAACGAAACGAAACTTTGTCTACGACAAAATAATTCCATATCGTAATCATATATTTTTAACACCAAAACTTTACACCTTAATTATTAAATCTTCCCGTTTTTATTACAGTCCCAATTTTATAAATAAAAAAGCGTGTTACATTGTGATAGCTTAATTATACCATCAAAATGTAACACGCTTTTATTATTTATAAAATTGAGACTGTAATAAAAACGGGAAGATTTAATCATTAAGGTGTAAAGTTTTGGTGTTAAAAATATATGATTACGATATGGAATAAAAAATATATGATTACGATAACTCCGAATTTAGGAGCACTTTTCAAATGTTCATGACAGACCTTCCTGAAGCGTCCTCGTCCATTAATCCGTCGTACCTCGTATCTGTCGTATGGTAATACTTTTTTAATTTCAAATGGCCCATCATATTTTATGCTTAATTTGGTGCCCAGCCGCGGTGGTTCCTTTAGCAAGACGTATTCTCCTTTTTCAAATCTCTTCACCTTTGCTTTTCCTTTATCGTATTGTACTTTATCTTTTTCGGCTCTCTCGGTCATCCTTCCAATCACAGCTTCTTTTAGTAATTGTGGATCAACACGCTCATTATCTTCATCTATTATTTTCAGCAGTTCTGGTGGTACGCTGCCTCTTTTACCGGTTAATAACTCAATCGGTGAATGTTGTGTTGTTTTTGAAATAGTGCAATTGATAGCTAACTGTAGTGTTCCAAGTGACTTATTCCAGTATGATTTTTGTGTGTGTTTAATTACTGTCAAACCGTTTTTTATTATCCTCATAATTCGTGCGACTTGGCCATTACCTCTGCTGATATATCCTGCACATTGATGTAACTCGATTCCATATTGGTCACAGTATCCCTTGTAATGTGAAACAAACGCACCATCACCATCAACGATAATGCGTTTTGGAGCAACAAATAGAAATAAAACTTCTTGCAAATGTTTCAGTGCACTGGCTTGAGTTTTACTATTCGCATGTTGCAAAATAACAAACTTTGTGAAGGCATCTATTGCTACAAACACGTATTCTTTTTGAGTGGCAGCTCCACTTAGTTTGCCTGAAATGTCAATGTGGATAGTGTGGAATGGTTCTGGAGCTTTTTCGATTGGATATAGTTGACTTTGAATTGCTCCGGAGGGTCCTTTCATAGTTTTACATATTACACAATGCTCTACAAAGTATCTCACAGTGGATGACATTTTGGGAAACCAGAAGTTTTCTTTAAGTTTGGCCAAAGTCTTCTCCCACCCCATGTGTTTCAGTGCCTCATGGTAGGTGTTGATGAGGCTCCACTGGTATGACTGTGGAACATTTTTGGTTAATTTCGTCTTACCATTCTGAGTTGTTTTGTGGTGCAAGATGTTATCCTTGAGTTCGTATTCTGGATGAAGTTGCGTATTCTTGTGTAGTTCATCAATAATTTTGGATAAACCTTGATCACGGTGTTGTTCTACAATAAGCCAGTCATCTTTTGTAGATAGGGCCATAATTACCTTGAGTGGATTTCGGCTAAAGAAGTCTGCATGTTGAAGTTTCTCCCCTTTTCTGTACTCGACTTCGAAATCAAAGTGCTGCAAAAATGCCCACCACCTGTGAATTCTGGGAAGTAAATCTTGCTTATATCTTGACGCTTTAACTGCATTACAGTCCGTCACAATGGTAAATTTTCTGCCATACAAAAAGTGACGAAAATGTTTGATCGCTCGTACTATAGCTAAGGTTTCTAGTTCATAGCTATGATAGTTAGATTCCGCTGTAGTCGTCCTCATGCTAAAGTAGCCAATAACATGACGAGCCTCTCCTCTTTTTTGTATTAGTACTGCTCCAAGTCCCATTGCACTCGCGTCAGTGTGTAGTTCCGTTGGTAGCCCTTCTTGAAATATTGTGAGTAGAGGTGCAGACGTTAAATAATCAATAATCTTAGAACGTACAGTTTCGTGTTCTATGGTCCATTCCCAATTGGCGTCCGATTTAGTCAGATTGTATAACGGTATCATTAATGTTGAAAAATTTGGTATAAAGCGGCGAAAATACCCAGCTAGACCATTGAATTATCTTAGCTGCTTGATATTCATTGGTGGAGGGGTTCTGGCCAATGCTTCAACCTTAGATGGACTAGGTCTCACTTTTCCGTCATTTATTATGAATCCGAGGTATTCCACTGAAGTCTTCATGAAGGTGCATTTATTTATATTAATAGTAAATCCTGCATTAGTGAGGGCTTCAAGTACTTTCTCTAGCTTTGAGAGTCCTTCAGAAATAGTTACACTAGGTATGAGCACGTCATCCATATAGACAAGAGCCTCTTTGCCCCTTAAGTTCCCTAAGGCCTTGTTTATGGTTCTTTGATAGATAGATGGAGCGTTTGTCAACCCAAATGGCATTGTCAAATACTCATACTGTCCATCTGGGGTGACAAACGCCGTTTTCTCTATAGACTCGGGAGAAATGGGAATTTGATGGAATCCTGCCACCATGTCTAAACAAGTAAAATATTTTGCTTCGGCCAAATGATTGAGTTGCTCTGAAATCAGTGGTAGAGGGTAATTATCTCTTACAGTATTGGCGTTCAAGTCTCTGTAATCAACGCATAATCGGTCTTTGCCGTTTTTCTTTTTTACCATAATGATCGGACTGGCGAAAGGCGAGTTGCTCTCACGGATAATGTTCTTGTCAAGTAGCTCTTTAATCATATTCTGAACTTTCTCACGTTCTATCGGTGCGAGTCTATATGGGCGACGGTGGACTATTTTATCGGGGTTCTTAAGGCGGATTGTGAGCTGACCTGTTGTTATCCTGGATTCTGTCATGCCTTCTGAGAATGAATTGCTGTGTTTGTTGAGTAAATTTATTAGTTTGTCCAGATCCGCTTTATTGGTTATATCCGTATCAATGTTAGTCGCAGTTAATTGATAAATTTCTGATTGCTTTTGTTGTACATTAGTGCTAATTGTTACTCCATTAGTGGTTAATGTTACTTCGATACCTGGAATGCTCAACATATCTTTGCCAATAAGGATATCAGTAGGTAACTCATGATCCAATACTATACAAAAATCAAGTTCAATGTTAATTTCATTAATGGTACAGACTGTAGTTATTTGATTAAATGATATTGTAGGAGTAGGACCAATTCCTTTCAGGTGGGTCGTTTTGGTTGTTCTTGTACCAGGAAGGGACAAGGCAATCGATTTTTTTATAAGGGTACAATCTGAACCACTGTCAAACATAGCCTGAAATTTCTTTTTATTGATTGTAATAGGAATCATATTTGAAACATTCTTACCTTTTTGACACAAGTTGACATCCTTTTCCGAGTTTCGTTTTTCTGCATATATCTTCTTGTAACAAGTTTCATAAGAGTGTCCGGGAATATGGCAGTACGAGCATTCCTTTTTCTTCTCGTTTTTCTGCATCGTCTCGTTTGATGCTCGTTTTAGTGTAACCGCATTTTGTTCGCACCACTGGGCTTTATGACCTGGCTGGCCACACACAAAACAATCCATATTTGGTCTATTACTTACAGTCCTGGTTTTTTTGTTGGGTATATAATCTCGAGGCGCAGTTGTCTTACGTGTTCGTAAAGTTTTTGCGATTGGAATTAATTCTGGTACGGTGTTCGATTTACTGTTAAGAAGTTCTGTACGTAGTGTATCATCATCAATGCTCCCAATCACAAATTCTACAGCATCTTGCTCAGTGGGGTTTGATTTGTCAATTTTTTTAAACATTTTCCAGATATTTGATATGTACTCTGGAATATTAGCAGCGTCATCTACTGAATACTTTCTGTAATTAAGAACATGCGAAAAGTACCTGGATTCCGGTTCAAAGGTTTGTATCATATCCTCTTTCATTTCAGCCCACGTCGTTGTCCTGAGCAAACAGTCGTCAGCCCATAATTGTGCTCTGCCCTTGACTGCACCAGCCGCTTTGAGCCGAACCTCATGATCCTTCAGTTTGTATTCATTTTGTGTTCTTGTTATAAGTTCAACCCACTCCCTCACATCTGTTCCCTTATCGGGATCGAAACTGGGAAAATAAATATCAGAAATACGTACTGAGCGAGCTTCTTCTGGTCGAAAAACCTTCATCATTTCATTAAAAGCAGCCTGGTTATCTTGAGACATCTGACTCATCATTTCGCACATTGTGTCCTTGAATGTATTAGCCAAAAGTGCCATTATAGAAGAGCTTGTACCGGCCGATGGTTGTTGGCGTCAATTCGGCCCCTCTTCTGATATAAGAGGGGGGTCTTGATTTTTTTAAACCATCACCGTTGTTCATTGTATCCGTTTATTCAAAATATTTAATCAGCTAAAGTAAACTGGAATAAATAAAATACTTAAAGAAGTTCGTTTTAAAAAAATCAACACAAATTAATAATCTACACAATTAATAATCCACAAAAATAAATAATCAATGGCGAACACTATTTTAAATATTCAATGCGCTCACTACAAGCGCTGGCGAGTGAATGCTTCGTGACCGCAGCAGACGGCCCATTTTATAGACCGGTCCGGGGTGGGGTGCTGACGTCACTTGTTTACGCCGCTCGGACCACGTGCAATATCGCCCGATGTTCAAGCAGGAAATAGTACACCGATATATTTAATTATAATTTGATGGCGTCGAACTTGTTATTGGATATTGACCCTCATTTCGTGGCATAACCAACATTTTCCGACCCCACTTCTGACACCAAATGTAACGAGCGAACGGAGTTCAGGGATTGAAAAATTCTGTACACGAGGAATATATCCTTTATTTCTCACGTATAGTACACAAGCCAACGTCACAAACTGTTGTTGATCGCGCACGGGTAGCACTACACCGAAATTAACACTTTCACTGCACTTTGTCACTGACACTTGAACTTGCACTTTTATCTACTTCGGCTCTTGGTTAACTGAACTCACACTGAAATCTCACTGGACTCCCGATCTAGGCGGTTGCCTTATAATACCCCTATGACAGTTCGAGAATGTTCAAATTTCGATCTTCTTTTCGTTATTCAATCTCTTTGAGTAGTGACCTATCTCGAACAAAGATTCTAGAGTCTTCTATCCAATTTTGACAGTCAGTTGTCTCGAGTAGCAAATACTTTTTGAAGGGAAATGACAGGTTTCTCGAACTTTCTGGTCGGTTGTCAAGGACCACTGACGTCTGGCGTTTCCTGGACAGTTCTCTGGTATAGTCCACCACACCCAGCCGTAACAATATATTGTGAACGTTCTGAATGGCGAGGACTTTTTAGAATTTGAAAGTATTGTGGACAACACGTTCAAAAAAAACCAGAACATACAAGTCTCTAAAATATCAATTGTTACTTTTCGCAAGAAACAACCTCACAAGATGTTCGTGATAAACTCAATGTTGCCGGATGCAGAAGCCTTCTTCTTCGTCGTATCTTCATGACTGAGGGTCGTGACCACCAAAAGACGCGTTGCGGGACAGGGCTCTCCAGGTGCATCTTGGGTAAGGTGGATTGCGGCCTGAGTGTTGCAATTAATGGACTCGAGAATGGCATCTGTCCACCGAGAGGGCGCTCTTCCTCTGCTCCTTTTCCCCTCAACGTGGCCCACTAGTATAAGTCTCTCAAGGTTATGAGGCTACCGGCGGGCGACGCGACCTGACCGAAGAAAGAAAGAGACCTTTGGAGACAGATTAAAGACAGGCGTGTTTTTATATTGAGCTCTTGAAGAATAGAGACGTTAGTCCTACAAGTATGTGCTGTTCACGAGATACCCAACATTTTACGCCAGCATCACATTTCAAACGCATCTATTCTTTATCTTAGTCGAGCCTTCAGGGTCCATGTTTCCGACGCATATAGAAAAATGGAGAAAATCAATGTACGCATAAGGTTCACTTTTGTGCTGCGGTAGATGTTTCGATTTTTCCAAATCCTCCCCAAACGTTTAACAGCTGACTTTGCTATCTGAGCTCGACAAACCACTTCCTTTTCACAGTCACCATCACTTCGAATAAGGGACCCCAAGTACACAAATTCCTCTACCGTGTCCAGGTCCCCCATCTCAAAATGATCTCTGCATGGTTAATGGTCTGTCTACGAACATCAGTTTGGTTTTGCTCCGATTGATTTTCAGTCCATACTTCAAATTTATGCTTTCAAGTTTCCGAAGCAATTCAGCAAGCTCACCCTCACTTGCACTTATGAAAGTAGTATTGATGAGGTGACCTCCTATCCGAATCCCGCCCCCCCAATCCTCCAGCAGAAGAGGTGAAGTAAATGCAGAAGCCACTGAAGTTCAAATCAGCGCCTCCCGAAACCAAAGTTATACCCTTCAAAGTTACCGATTTGTTAGAAGAAATATATTGATTTGAAAAAAATTGTTAAAAACTAGTCATTCCGAAAAGATTTGAAAAAGAATATTTAGATTTAAAAACAAATGCAAAAGTTAAAGACTGTTTACCAGACACAGATGTTGAAGACGATTGATTTAATTTGACGAGTTCCTTGCTGTTAGACATTATGTTGATTATAAACATTTCAAAAATCGATTGGATTCTTTTTCATTTACACTTGCAGCATTTTATTTCACATATTCAGATTAATTGCTCCACATTTAAAACAATTCACCATTCCAAGTTACGAAAATAATAATAGTTAACAGCATATTGATACCAGTAGATTCATTGATCGTCTCAAGGTTATTATAACACTATCTTGGGTAATTCTGGTTGAAGTTACATCTGTTACCACATTTTTGCTTTCCGTAAAAAAGTGTGATGGGCATCGGTCCATACATTTACATATTTCATTTACTACGTTTTATTGGTTTGTAAAAAATATTTCATAATGGCGTAACCAACAAAATAATGTTTTAAAGTAATTTTACGATGATGCCGCTAGAAAAACTGATTAAACAAATTTAAAAAAAACTTAAGTGTGCAAAAATTGCATCTTTAGGTTGATAAATATGGAAGTTACGAATTATTTTTGAAAAAATAAAAAGTTTTTCAGCTCTGGTGAACAATTTTGGTTTTGTGGGTTACTACGAGTTTGCTTTTTAGCGTCGAATGTAAAGGAAGATAATTTACTTGATATTTTTTGTATTTGATCTTTCCAGTTCAGGCTAGTATCTAAAACAATTCCTAAAAGAGTAGTAGATTTAACCATTTCTAATTTCATATTTTTATAAGAATAATTTTTATCAAGGGGCTTTTTTTGATAAGGTTTGAACTGTATTAATTTTGTTTTGGAGAAGTTTAGTTCTAAATTGTGATTTTCTAGCCAAACAATTAATTTATTGAAGGTTGTATTTAATGACTGTTCCAGCTCTATAGTGTTAGAGCAGGTAAATAAAATAGAGATGTCGTCTGCAAACATAATACATTGGTCATCGAATAGTTTAGGGAGGTCGTTAATATAAACCAGAAACAAGAAACAGCCGAGCACGCTACCCTGCGGGATAGATCCACTGACTGGCGTTTTATTTGATCTTAAAGTTGGCCGCCATCTTGGTGTTTTGTGAATTTTAGAACTGCATTGCTGTTTTTATGTCAAAACAGTATGTAAAAGCAAGTTTCACCCCAATTGGACTATAAACAAAAAAATTTGCCGCCATTTTTTATTTTTTGACATTTTTACAAATGCATTGTTTTTTTTATGCCATAACAGTATGCCAAACCAAGTTTCACCGAAATCAGTCCAGAAACGTAAGAGTTCGCCGCCATCTTGGATTTTTGACAATTTTACAACTGCAATGTTGTGTTTTTGCAAAACAGTATGTGCAACCAAATTTCACCGAAATTGGTCCATTAACAAAAAAGTTGGCCGCCATTTTGGATTTATGACATTTAAAACATTGCATTGTTGTTTATAAACCAAAACTGCATGTCAAATCATTTTACGCCGATATTTATTTTTTATTTCATTATATAATATTGTTTCAATGAAAAAAACAGGGCCGCTATCAGAAGGCATGTTAACTGTTGCTATCTCGTTCTAACTTGTCAATACCGCAGTTGCAAGAACTGAGACAGTACGTTAATGACGTCAAGGTGTAGGATACGTAGTAGTTTTCAAGTTTCGTTAGACAAGCTTCGGAGGTCAAAGGGCTATTTAGGCTTCTTATGCCTATGGTCCATTTTGGTCCTCGGAGAGCTAAAAGTCTCCGGAGCCCTCGCAAAAAGGCTCCGCACCGAAAAAGAGGGCTAAAAGCCTATAGTCCTTTGGATCACTAGCTAGAAGTACCTTAGAGTTTTGATGTCGGGCAGTCAGTGAGTGAGTGACAATTGGTTACTGAAAATTTAGGTTTCTAGTTTTATCCACAACGAAGTTATAGGGGGGTCGAAAATGGCCTGAACTGCTTCGAGAAAAGGATGGTACGGCCGTGCCGCTTTTTTGCACGATTTGGCGGGGGCACAGCCATGCCCCCAGATTTATAACTCTCTGTTTCCATTTAAAAATGTTAGTTCGTATCGGAATTTGTCGTTTTCAGGAACTTAAAATAAGGAAAGCTTAGTATATTTCAATATTACTCATCGTTTGAGAAAAATATGTTAATCCTTTACATAACTTGTTTAGCCGCTCAGTGGCAAAGACGTCATCATGGAATTATTCATCCTACTTTTAATATTATTTAGTGCCTCAGCTGAAATAAAAAAGAAACTGCCAATATCTTCAGAAGTTTTACCGAGAGATAAAATTAATTATGATGAGTTATGTAAGACCCAACTGTGTGTGCCGAAGTGCTGTCCGCAAGAAAGTTATCTCTTCGGCCTGAACAGGCAATGTATAACGTTCAAAAACAAAAAACATGCCAATAGGCTGCAGAATTTTAATGCAGTACCAATTTATACAAAAGATTTATTATTTTCCGGTGTGATGGGAAATCACAGTGTGATTTGGATACCAGGATCGCTTACAGATGATGACTTCAACAAAACTTCTTTTGACAAGTCATTTTTAACGATCATTCCTAACTACTACTTGACTAAGGTAAGAAGTATTTTAAAGGAATTGTAATTACTATATTTATTTCTTCATCATCAACAGCTCATATAAGTTCCCACCGAGGGGCAAGAGCCTACCCTGAATTAGGGCGATTAGGCCTTAGTCAACCACGCTGGCCCAGTGCGGGTTGGTCGACTTCACACGCAACCTTTTAATTTCTTCGCAGGAGTGTGCAGGTTTCATCACGATGTTTTCCTTCAACGTAGAGCGTCGAATAAATGTACATATAAATTGGAAATTCGAAAACACATTGGTACGTGGTGCGGATCAAACCCGCGCCTCCCGGACGGAAGGCAGCGGCCCTAACCACTAGACCACCGACGCTCTCTACGATATTAATTTATCCTTTTTATATTTTTATTTTTGTGTACTATTTTATTTCGATTTGTACTTATCATAACGCTCCAATTTACGCCAAACAAAACAATTATAAAGAAACTTGCACATATCAGCAAATCTAATCAAATCAAAGTTGGGCGGGAAGCCAACCTATTGCATTGGCTCTTGTGGCTGACTAGAACCTGGTCTTACTAACATTAAGGGTAGGCTCGAGCTTTATGGGGAATCATATGAGCTGATAACAAGAAAACTGTGGTTATCTACCAGTACTACTATTATAATAAAATTGAAATCTAAAATTAAAAAACACGAATGTCTTGCCAAAAAAGAATTAGCCAGTTTTACTCGGGCTGATGTATAAGAATTCTAACGATAAGTACCTTCAAATCTGTTCTGGCATTTAGAAGTTATGTGGAATAAAGAAACTTATGTACATACATAAACCCTGAACACATTACACTCCTTTTTTCGTGTAAAAAATAATACCTATAATATTAAGGGAATTTAGAAAATATCCTTATTTAATTTTTAAAACTTTTTATGATTAGCCTAATATATACGTAATGGGATACACACCCATTGTATTGATAAATTAAATGTGCCCTTCAAATACAGGGTGTCCAAAAAGGGTGTTGGCAGTTTGCACCCAAAAACTTTATACGAAAAATATATAATTTCATAATTTTATTACTATTTGCAAAAAGTACATACAATGGAAAGTTAACGACAAAAAAATTATGTTGTCCAAATGACGCCCATTACATCTTAATCCATTTTCTAATTATATTCGCACTGGGAGATAAAGAAATGTCCCGTACATTGAACTGCACGCGATGTTAGCGGCGAGCTGTTATTATCGAATTATTGTTTTGATAATAAGCTCTTACACAAAATGCGTATACAAATCCATTTCAACAAAATTTCCAATAAATTCCACGTATGACATTATATTTGTTTTTACTATCTACCCTCATTTTTATTTACAAGCTTTTATTTACGTTATTCCGATTTTTAAATCTGGCGATCCAAGTATTTGCAGTAACTATAGACCCATAAGCATACTGTCTAGTCTTGCCAAATTATTTGAAAGCATTGTCTATGACTACATTTATCACCAAGTTGAACCTTTACTATCACCTACTCAACACGGTTTTGTTAAGGCTAAATCTACTATTTCTAACCTCCTTGAATACAAGCACTACCTTTGTTCTGTCTTCGCGCAGAGAGGATAAGTAGATTCGATTTATACGGACTTCAAAAAGGCCTTTGACAAAGTTGACCATAATATCCTCTGCCACAAACTTTCAAATCATGGCATTCACGGAAACCTTCTACGCTGGGTCCGCTCATATCTTAGCAATCGTAGTCAATTGGTGTCCCTAAAAGGATTTTTGTCTTCCCCAGTCACCATTACATCTGGTGTGCCCCAAGGATCCCATCTGGGTCCCCTATTTTTTATTGTCTTCATTAATGACCTCACAAAAAAATTGTATTGTTCAAGTTTACTTTACGCGGATGACCTTAAAGTGTACACATCTGTATCATGTGAAAACGATTGCTTGGCTCTGCAAAACGACCTCAACACTATAACAGAGTGGTGTTCGACCAATCATATGTATCTCAATATCGATAAATGCCTTGTTTTGTCCTTTACAAATAAACGTCAAAAACTGCACTTTAATTATAAGCTAGACGAGCATGTCTTACAGCGTAAGAGTGTTGTTAGGGATCTTGGGGTACTCTTCGATGAAAAGTTGACCTTCAGAGATCATTACGAGTCTTTAGCTGACAAGGCCAATAAACTTCTGGGCTTTATCACTCGCTCCACTAAAAAGTTTAAAAAACCAGACAGTTTTATTTACCTGTTTAACTCATTGGTGAGACCAACCCTCGAATATGGCTCAGTAATCTGGTCACCATACTATAACGTTCATTCTGACAGGATCGAGGCTATTCAAAAGAAAGCTTTGCGAATCGCCTATTACCGGCTGGGCTATGGGCGTCGCCAAATGCCCCAATACAGCGTAAGATTGGATAGGTTCGATATAGTCCCTCTCGAATTACGCCGTAAACAACAAGATTTAATATATTTGCATAAAATACTTCACTCACGTCTAGATTCTCCTTATCTTCTTTCTAAAATTTCTATGAATATTAAGCCCAATCCACGCCGCATTCAGCCATTTGTTCTTCAAGTTTACAAAAATAAAACCTCATTTTATAACCCACTAGCTCGATTGTGCCGCCTTTATAATGAGCTTGTTAAAGCAAATAGACAACTAGATATATTATGCGATAAAGGCGTAACATTCAAAAAGTCATTATTGGAAACCTTAAAATAAATAACTCATCGTTTTTATCAAGTCTTATTTTGAATTGAATAAACTTAGCACAAATATTGTTATGTATCCTTGTATGTTATAATATAATATTATTGTAAACAGTACAGTTGAGATTACCTAGCTGTACGTGCACGTGATTGGTTAGCAATCTGGAATTAATCTATGAACTTACCTCTTTTGTCATGCTTTGATTGTTGACTGTTGTGCTCGTCATTTAATAAAATAAAATAAAATAAAATTTAGTTTCACCTGTCCCGTTGTCTGTCTGTCTGTAATCAAATCTTGCAAGTTAAATTTGATCCACTTCCCCGTTTTCGATTGAGCTGAAATTTTGCATTCATGTATAAATCGGATGACAATGCAATATTATGGTATCTTGGAGCTGGTCTGATGATGGAGACGGAAGGTGGCCATAGGAACTCCTCTAATACAGAACACAACCTAGTCGTGTTTGGGCTCGTTAGATTTGTCTTAACAAGATCTTTAGCCATACGTGATATCCAGGGTCTCATGATGGAGCCGGAAGGTGGCCACAGGAACTCCTTAAATACACAACACAACCTAGTCGTGTTTGGGCTTGTTGGTTTTGTCTTAACAAGATCTTTAGTCATACGTGATGTTCAGGGTCTCATGATGGAGCCGGAAGGTGGCCACAGGAACTCCACAAATACACAACATAACTAAGTCATGTTTGGGCTTGTTGGATTTGTCTTGACTAGATCTTCAGTCCTACGTGATGTCCAGGGTCTTATGATGGAGCCGGAAGGTGGTCACAGGAACTCCACAAATACACAACATAACATAGTCGTGTTTGGGCTTGTTGGATTGGTCTTGACGAATACTTTGATACTAAATGGTAACCAGAGTCTGATGATGGAGCTAGAAGGTGGCCATAAGAACTCCGTAATTAAACGACGCAACCCCACCGAGTTTGGGCCCATTTGATTTGTCTTGACGAGTACTTTGATACTACATGGTAACCAGGGTCTGATGATGGAGCTGGAAGGTGGCCATAGGAACTCCGGAACGACGCAACTCCATCGAGTTTAGGCCCATTTGATTCGTCTTGTCGAGTACTTTGGTACTATATGGTAACCAGGGTCTGATGATGGAGCTGGAAGGTGGTCATAGGAACTCCGTAATTAAACGACGCAACCCGATCGAGTTTGCGCTCATTTGATTCGTTTTGACGAGCATCTTAGTTGGCGTGAATATGCAACTCCAACAGATTTGGGAAAAAGTTCGTTCCGTTTGTTATGAATGTGGATTATTATATGTCTGATTGATTAGATGGATGCCCCAATGCCAAGGTGAGCACGTGCCGAGGGCTGAATGGTATGAGAGTGTATAAACATTTCATATCGCTAACGTTGCGCCTCAGGGTACCAGGGCGAACCCTGTTGTACTGAAGCCCTTATCCCTCTACAATGGACCTCGGCAAGGATGGCATTCACATAATACAGCCTAAATCAATTCAATTTCCTGCTAAATTTAATTACGGCACAGCTGAAAGAAGAATGCTTCCGATTGTCTTGTCTTGGGCTTCAACTGTGCACAAAATGCAGAGAACTACTGTAGATCATGCTGTTATTTATCTAGGCTCTAAATTATTTGCTGCTGGTCAAGCTTATGTGGCTTTAAGCAGAGTTAAGTCTTTAGCAGGACTTCGAATCGAAGAACTTGACTGCTCCAAGTTGACTTCGAAGAAACCTTGTAATGTTGATGCATTAAAAGAAATGGATAGAATGAGAAATGTTACAAATAACTAACTTGTGATTACATAACTAATTTAAACATTAGTTTACCCTACTACAAACAAAAAAATGAAATATTTAAATATAAATAAAATACATAAATTTTAAGTGCTCAAAGCAGCACATTATTATGTGAACGTACTACGGACTACATAACGGAAAAACGCTGCTACGCGCTACTAACTACGTCGTAGTAAATCTCGAATTAAACATACTAAAAAGTTAAAAATAAAATAAAAGAAAAAAACCTTTTTAAAAACAAGCTTTTATTATTTGGAAAATGAACTAAAAAGTTAAAAATAAATTAACTCTAATTAGAAGTATAACACTTTATAAGTTCATTGTAACCTTTAACGATAATTAAGCTTCTTTGTCTACGACAAAATAATTCCATATCGTAATCATATATTTTTAACACCAAAACTTTACACCTTAATTATTAAATCTTCCCGTTTTTATTACAGTCTCAATTTTATAAATAAAAAAGCGTGTTACATTGTGATAGCTTAATTATACCATCACAATGTAACACGCTTTTATTATTTTATTACTATTTAAGACGATTTATTGATATTTAAAAGTGCAAGTACCCTTTTTGGACACCCGGTAGTTACAGGTATACAGAAATATTTAAATTTTGAGCTCGTCAGATCTAGAATAAAAATTAATAAGCCACATGTTTGTATAAACACAATCCATCTGTAGGTATATTAAATTGAACTCGCAAACTAGTATTAAAGTTTTGTGACTTATATAAGAATAAGTTTTCAGAAGTATAACAAGCTGCTTCAATCAACAAATATATTTCACTTTTCTGCACGAATTCTGACAAGTATACACAATGCACTGTTTTTCTAAAAACGACTTAACTCGTAGACCGTTAGAGGCAGACTGGCTAGCCGGCCATCGTTCGCCGCCCTCTCCACTGACGAACCTCACTTTACCCCACCCTTCCTGCATGAGCAACCACTACTCACTTCACAGTGGTTTAATAGTAGGGAGGGGTGTGGTGCGCCAACAACTAAACAACCGTACTCATAACTTAAAACAATAAAAAGTAATAACTTAAAATAGTCATTAAATAAATAAATAAGCTTACACTTACGGGTAGGTATTACATGAATGAGGTCTTTATTTTTTTTTATTTGTCTTTAGGAAGGAATTCTCCATGAAGAAGTTCCGAACACATACAACAGATGGTCGATTTATAACAGGAGTCAGTTTTGTGTGGATATAATGGCACCAAAAAGGAAGAAACTTGACTTCACACTAAGGTTATTGACTACACACCAACTTGAAGAGAAACCCAACGTCAACCCCATTACTAAATATGGTGAAAAAAATTTTAATATCAGCTTCTTCGTATGAAAATCTTCTTAGCGTAGTTGCAATCAAAGTAAGAAACTACATCTTTCTATTCAAGTAAAGAAGGTCCGCGCCACCGCTTAACGTTTTTGATGCCTGGGAAGATGCAATGGATTCAATAGGTGTCTTCTGCGATCTATCCAAGGCTTTTGATTGCGTCCATCATGACACTCTTATCAGGAAGCTACGCCATTATGGTGTAAAAGATCAAACTCTTGGCCTTCTGGAGTCATATCTAACAGATAGGGTTCAGATGGTCGATGTTAATGGGAAAAGATCACCCGGGTCTTCAATAAGTATGGGCGTCCCGCAGGGTTCAACTCTTGGTCCTCTTTTGTTTTTAGTATATATTAATTATTTACCGTATTTGCCGTGTGGTGACGGCAGAGTAGAATACGTTTGTCACCATCCCCTACTCTTCTGCTACTACTACACATTGAACAGGGAACGGGCAGCAGCGCTCTCTGATACAGTAACCTTTTAATCTGCGATCTCCAAGCCGTCTGCCAAGCGTGGAGATTATGGCAAAACCCTCCACTTCAGTGGAGGAGGCTCATAGTCCAGCAGTGGACTGTAACGGGCCGTTGATGTTGATGTTGATGAATGATTTAGCTTCTCTTGTTAAACCAAAACATGGCTTAGTATCGTTTGTCGATAATACTTCTTTGATATTTAAAGTTAAAAGACAACAACCAAACTATGACGACGTTAACAATGCTATCTCTAGTATAGTGAATTGGTTTACTGTTAACAATTTATTACTTAATTAAAAGAAAACTTAATTTATTAAATTCGTATTACCCAATGTGAAACCGGTAACTACAGATATATTTATGAAAGTAGAGATAAAAGCAGAGATTGGACCTTGTAGATTTGACTGTCTTTTTTGGCTTTACTCTAGATGCCAAACTACAATCCTCATATAAATAAATTGTCGAACCGATTGAGTTCAGCAGCGTTCGCAGTTAAAAAATTAGAGCTCTTACCGACGTAGGCACCGCTAGACACTAGACTACTACCTATACTTATAAGAGGGGGGTCTTGATTATTTAAACCATCACCGTTGTTCATTGTATCCGTTTATTCAAAATATTTAATCAGCTAAAGTAAACTGGAATAAATAAAATACTTAAAGAAATTCGTTTTAAAAAATCAACACAAATAAATAATCTACACAATTAATAATCCACAAAAATAAATAATCAATGGAGAACACTATTTTAAATATTCAATGCGCTCACTCCAAGCGCTGGCGAGTGAATGCTTCGTGACGGCAGCAGACGGCCCATTTTATAGACCGGTCCGGGGTGGGGTGCTGACGTCACTTGTTTACGCCGCTCGGACCACGTGCAATATCGCCCGATGTTCAAGCAGGAAATAGTGCGCCGATACGACCATCCTGCATTTAGGCGCGTCCCTGTGCCTATTTTTTCTGAGTGTTGTCTGAAACGAGTTTTCGATGAGTAAAAGTAAACATCACCAATGTTGATATTTTGTCAAAGTGACTCCACTGCCAAAAGCGCAAAAACGCAAGCGTTCTTATTTAGGCTGAGTCTTATTTTGTAGGACCTCATAGCCTCGGCGCTAATATTGGTACACTACATCACACAAAATTTATACCTCATAGCCTCAGCGCTAATATTAGTACACCACATTACACATAATTTATACCTCATAGCCTCAGCGCTAATATTGGTACACTACATTACACAAAATAGTACCTCTTAGTCAGCACTAATTAAGATACACCACAGCACACACTAAAAATTAAATTATTCAACTTGTTAGTCATGTCACAGTTATAATTGCTCTCTATTCATTGCCGATACTGCCATATTACTTTGAACTCCGAATTTAGGAGCACTTCTCAAATGTTCATGACAGACCTTCCTGAAGCGTCCTCGTCCATTAATCCGTCGTACCTCGTATCTGTCGTATGGTAATACTTTTTTAATTTCAAATGGCCCATCATATTTTATGCTTAATTTTGTGCCCAGCCGCGGTGGTTCCTTTAGGAAGACGTATTCTCCTTTTTCGAATCTCTTCACCTTTGCTTTTCCTTTATCGTATCGTACTTTATCTTTTTCGGCTCTCTCGGTCATCCTTCCAATCACAGCTTCTTTTAGTAATTGTGGATCAACACGCTCATTATCTTCATCTATTATTTTCAGCAATTCTGGTGGTACGCTGCCTCTTTTACCGGTTAATAACTCAATCGGTGAATGTTGTGTTGTTTTTGAAATAGTGCAATTGATAGCTAACTGTAGTGTTCCAAGTGACTTATTCCAGTGTGATTTTTGTGTGTGTTTAATTACTGTCAAACCATTTTTTATTATCCTCATAATTCGTTCGACTTGGCCATTACCTCTGCTGATATATCCTGCACATTGATGTAACTCGATTCCATATTGGTCACAGTATCCCTTGTAATGTGAAACAAACGCACCATCACCATCAACGATAATGCGTTTTGGAGCACCAAATAGAAATATAACTTCTTGCAAATGTTTCAGTGCACTGGCTTGAGTTTTACTATTCGCATGTTGCAAAATAACAAACTTTGTGAAGGCATCTATTGCTACAAACACGTATTCTTTTTGAGTGGCAGCTCCACTTAGTTTGCCTGAAATGTCAATGTGGATAGTGTGGAATGGTTCTGGAGCTTTTTCGATTGGGTATAGTTGACTTTGAATTGCTCCGGAGGGTCCTTTCATAGTTTTACATATTACACAATGCTCTACAAAGTATCTCACAGTGGATGACATTTTGGGAAACCAGAAGTTTTCTTTAAGTTTGGCCAAAGTCTTCTCCCACCCCATGTGTTTCAGTGCCTCATGGTAGGTGTTGATGAGGCTCTACTGGTATGACTGTGGAACAATTTTGGTTAATTTCGTCTTACCATTCTGAGTTGTTTTGTGGTGCAAGATGTTATCCTTGAGTTCGTATTCTGGATGAAGTTGCGTATTCTTGTGTAAATCATCAATAATTATGGATAAACCTTGATCACGGTGTTGTTCTACAATAAGCCAGTCATCTTTTGTAGATAGGGCCATAATTACCTTGAGTGGATTTCGGCTAAAGAAGTCTGCATGTTGAAGTTTCTCCCCTTTTCTGTACTCGACTTCGAAATCAAAGTGCTGCAAAAATGCCCACCACCTGTGAATTCTGGGAAGTAAATCTTGCTTATATCTTGACGCTTTAACTGCATTACAGTCCGTCACAATGGTAAATTTTCTGCCATACAAAAAGTGACGAAAATGTTTGATCGCTCGTACTATAGCTAAGGTTTCTAGTTCATAGCTATGATAGTTAGATTCCGCTGTAGTCGTCCTCATGCTAAAGTAGCCAATAACATGACGAGCCTCTCCTCTTTTTTGTATTAGTACTGCTCCAAGTCCCATTGCACTCGCGTCAGTGTGTAGTTCCGTTGGTAGCCCTTCTTGAAATATTGTGAGTAGAGGTGCAGACGTTAAATAATCAATAATCTTAGAACGTACAGTTTCGTGTTCTATGGTCCATTCCCAATTGGCGTCCGATTTAGTCAGATTGTATAACGGTATCATTAATGTTGAAAAATTAGGTATAAAGCGGCGAAAATACCCAGCTAGACCATTGAATTGTCTTAGCTGCTTGATATTCATTGGTGGAGGGGTTCTGGCCAATGCTTCAACCTTAGATGGACTAGGTCTCACTTTTCCGTCATTTATTATGAATCCGAGGTATTCCACTGAAGTCTTCATGAAGGTGCATTTATTTATATTAATAGTAAATCCTGCATTAGTGAGGGCTTCAAGTACTTTCTCTAGCTTTGAGAGTCCTTCAGAAATAGTTTCACTAGGTATGAGCACGTCATCCATATAGACAAGAGCCTCTTTGCCCCTTAAGTTCCCTAAGGCCTTGTTTATGGCTCTTTGATAGATAGATGGAGCGTTTGTCAACCCAAATGGCATTGTCAAATACTCATACTGTCCATCTGGGGTGACAAACGCTGTTTTCTCTATAGACTCGGGAGAAATGGGAATTTGATGGAATCCTGCCGCCATGTCTAAACAAGTAAAATATTTTGCTTCGGCCAAATGATCGAGTTGCTCTGAAATCAGTGGTAGAGGGTAATTATCCCTTACAGTATTGGCGTTCAAGTCTCTGTAATCAACGCATAATCGGTCTTTGCCGTTTTTCTTTTTTACCATAATGATCGGACTGGCGAAAGGCGAGTTGCTCTCACGGATAATGTTCTTGTCAAGTAGCTCTTTAATCATATTCTGAACTTTCTCACGTTCTATCGGTGCGAGTCTATATGGGCGACGGTGGACTATTTTATCGGGGTTCTTAAGGCGGATTGTGAGCTGACCTGTTGTTATCCTGGATTCTGTCATGCTTTCTGAGAATGAATTGCTGTGTTTGTTGAGTAAATTTATTAGTTTATCCAGATCCGCTTTATTGGTTATATCCGTATCAATGTTAGTCGCAGTTAATTGATAAATTTCTGATTGCTTTTGTTGTACATTAGTGCTAATTGTTACTCCATTAGTGGTTAATGTTACTTCGATACCTGGAATGCTCAACATATCTTTGCCAATAAGGATATCAGTAGGTAACTCATGATCCAATACTATACAAAAATCAAGTTCAATGTTAATTTCATTAATGGTACAGACTGTAGTTATTTGATTAAATGATATTGTAGGAGTAGGACCAATTCCTTTCAGGTGGGTCGTTTTGGTTGTTCTTGTACCAGGAAGGGACAAGGCAATCGATTCTTTTATAAGGGTACAATCTGAACCACTGTCAAACATAGCCTGAAATTTCTTTTTATTGATTGTAATAGGAATCATATTTGAAACATTCTTACCTTTTTGACACAAGTTGACATCCTTTTCCGAGTTTCGTTTTTCTGCATATATCTTCTTGTAACAAGTTTCATAAGAGTATCCGGGAATATGGCAGTACGAGCATTCCTTTTTCTTCTCGTTTTTCTGCATCGTCTCGTTTGAATCTCGTTTTAGTGTAACCGCATTTTGTTCGCACCACTGGGCTTTATGACCTGGCTGGCCACACACAAAACAATCCATATTTGGTCTATTACTTACAGTCCTGGTTTTTTTTGTTGGGTATATAATCTCGAGGCGCAGTTGTCTTACGTGTTCGTAAAGTTTTTGCGATTGCAATTAATTCTGGTACGGTTTTCGATTTACTGTTAAGAAGTTCTGTACGTAGTGTATCATCATCAATGCTCCCAATCACAAATTCTACAGCATCTTGCTCAGTGGGGTTTGATTTGACAATTTTTTTAAACATTTTCCAGATATTTGATATGTACTCTGGAATATTAGCAGCGTCATCTACTGAATACTTTCTGTAATTAAGAACATGCGAAAAGTACCTGGATTCCGGTTCAAAGGTTTGTATTATATCCTCTTTCATTTCAGCCCACGTCGTTGTCCTGAGCAAACAGTCGTCAGCCCATAATTGTGCTCTGCCCTTGACTGCACCAGCCGCTTTGAGCCGAACCTCATGATCCTTCAGTTTGTATTCATTTTGTGTTCTTGTTATAAGTTCAACCCACTCCCTCACATCTGTTCCCTTATCGGGATCGAAACTGGGAAAATAAATATCAGAAATACGTACTGAGCGAGCTTCTTCTGGTCGAAAAACCTTCATCATTTCATTAAAAGCAGCCTGGTTATCTTGAGACATCTGACTCATCATTTCGCACATTGTGTCCTTGAATGTATTAGCCAAAAGTGCCATTATAGAAGAGCTTGTACCGGCCGATGGTTGTTGGCGTCGATTCGGCCCCTTTTCTGATATAAGAGGGGGGTCTTGATTATTTAAACCAACACTGTTGTTCATTGTATCCGTTTATTCAAAATATTTAATCAGCTAAAGTAAACTGGAATAAATAAAATACTTAAAGAAATTCGTTTTAAAAAAATCAACACAAATTAATAATCTACACAATTAATAATCCACAAAAATAAATAATCAATGGCGAACACTATTTTAAATATTCAATGCGCTCACTCCAAGCGCTGGCGAGTGAATGCTTCGTGACGGCAGCAGACGGCCCATTTTATAGACCGGTCCGGGGTGGGGTGCTGACGTCACTTGTTTACGCCGCTCGGACCACGTGCAATATCGCCCGATGTTCAAGCAGGAAATAGTGCGCCAATATACTTTAGTTACTTTCATAGTATAATGACCTATGGTATTTTATTGTAAGGTCACGCTGCGAATGCTTATTAGCATTCTGCAAAATAAATACACTATTGTATATACTATAATATACTATTGTATATTATATTGTAATATACTATTGTATATTTATTCTCAAGTTTAAAGAAATCAATATTCTGACTTTTGTGTCTCAATATATCTATGACAATCTTGTGTATGTAAAAAGAAATATAAGTAATTTTCAGAAGCACAGTGATATACACAATTTTAACACTAAAAATAAAGACAAATTGGTTGCTTATGTAAGCCGACAACATAAAATTAGTTATTGTTTTTATGGCAATTGTATACGCTTTTACAATAAAGTCCCTACTACTGATATTAAAAACTAACATTTAGACAAGTAAATAATTATAAATTAAAATTGTATAAAAAGTTTTTAAGTTACTTTAATAATATAAACACAAGCCTCACCTCATACAGAAAACCCCATCCAAAGTCTTGCACGCAACGTCTGACATTACCACGTGGGGAAGGAGGCCGGGGACTCATAGACATTCAAAACCTACACAACACACAAATAACTTCACTCAAAAAATACTTCCATAGTAAATAAGAAACTTCATCTTTACACAAGTTCGCCCCTCTCAACCTGCACGACAGACAAAAACAACCAAACGAAGCAATAGTGGCCAAAGAACAAAAAATGGCTAACTGGGCACAAAAATCTCTTCATGGGAGACACAAAGCCGATTTGAGCCAACCACATGTCGATTTTGAAGCGTCGAACACGTGGCTCAAACGCGGCGAGTTGTTCCCAGAAACTGAAGCCTTTATGCTAGCAATTCAGGATCAGGTCATAGCCACTAAAAAATATAGAAAGCATATTACTAAAGAACTAGACCGCTTCAGAGACCATTCAACACATAACCGGAGCCTGTAAAAACCTCGTGCAGACAGACTATAAGCACCGGCATGATCAGATCGTGGCCATTGTTCATCAACAACTTGCACATAATTTCAAGCTGATACACAAACAGGAACCTTATTATAAGTATTGTGTTGGCTTTGGGGTGCTGGAGTACTTCGGAAGGGATTCTTTTGAGGAGATTATAATAAAACGCAGTTTTCATTTACACGGTCGAGACCATAGTGAACAATCTTTTTATTTCTTAAAAATACCATAGACAGATTATAAAGGTTTCCCCAAACATGTAAAAACTACCGATTCACAACAGTATAAACCACCAGTAGTACTAGAGAATGACCGAGTTAAAAATTATTGGGACAGAACGATACTAACTGACAAGACTATTCACTAAACAGACCTGACATTATTCTTCTTAATAAACAAAACAAAATAGCATACATAATCGACATAACTATACCTAGCTCACACAATGTACAGTCCACTATCACTGATAAACTAGCTAAATATCAAGACCTGGCAATAGAGCTAAAAACGCAGTGGAGAATAAACACGGTGCATGTAGTACCAATAGTGCTGTCATCAACTGGAATCGTCCCCAAAACCTTAAAAATCAGCCTGAAAACATTAAAAATACCAAACTTCGTAATCCATACTATGAAAAAGCTACTATACTCAACACACGCCGCATCATCAGAAAGTTTTTAAGCACATCCAACATAACCAATCAAGCTTTTGATCCCATTGCACTTGGTTAACGCCCGTGCCATAGTAAAAACCTCCAGTGGAATGGAGAAAAAGAAAATTTTCAAATAATAATAAAATAGTATAGTATTCTTAGTAAATGGGTTAGGAACAAACTGCTTAAAAACTATGTTAGAAGAGTTAAACTTATTTTAAAATCCCAATGGCAACGCTTACCCAGTATTTTTGAAATGGGCCGTCATAAGGCGACGATAATAATAATATCATTTTCAGGATGCTGTTGTCACTTTTCCCAAGGCGCCGCATTAGCGAGGTGGCTTTTTTACGCATTATTGCATTAAAGTTATCGACATGAGCCATGACTATAGGATAACTGATTACTTAGAGGACATGGGAATAGATTGTTTATTTGTTTAAAAAAGGAAACGCAAAAGATGCGAAGACTGTGGAGTTTCTTCGGTGAGCTCTTCTCCACAGATTCCGCCATTGTGTTAGTGAACTCACCCAAAAAAAATTAATGACGGATCTAAGTGATGTAGTAACATCCTACGGAAATAAATAATTTTTAATTAGATTTGATTTTAAAGAAGAATATGAAGTGATTTCTGGTCTCCTAAAATAAATTAAATAAATAAATAAATATCTATCTATATATTTAATAAATTTCTTTCTTTCTTTCTCCTGGTATTATGATACCTCAGTTTTACAAACGATTATTATTTGTAGCGTTTAATTGATACCTATCATTTAACTTGGGAATGTTTGCCGTGGTACTAAGGTAGTGTCATTCGTTACAAAAAGTGTAATTGCGCTCAATAAAATGAAAGTTTAAGTCTAGATAGTGGTAAAATATATTTTTTTTCATTGTTCATCTGAAAGTATCTCGAAATAGAAGAATACTATATCGAAATTAATCGAAAAATAAACTAGATACAACATTACTAAACAAATTACCTGTCCCTCTTACGAAAACAAAATTTTCTATGGTGGATGGCTCGCGTCACATGACGTCACATGTCACGTCGGACCTCTCTATCTAACCATCAACTTTGTTTCTGAGCAAGATAGTTGAAAAAATATTTTTTATGTGTTGATCTGGAACTATTTATATTTCAAATAATAAATTTAAAAATATTGTACATTTTCCCTTTTGTGGTCTGATTACTCTCTGAGTAGAGTTCAAGCCTAGACGCAATAACAAATTCATACTAAAAAAACAAACACTCTTCACTAAATGTAGTGTATTGTTTCTCGTCATGACAATCTCGATGTGTTTAAAAAACCATTAAAAAGTTTCAACATCCAACTCATGAATCCATCACAAGATCCTCTTCACCAATTGTATTGGACTTATCGTCACAAATAAAATAAGCCCAAACTCGATGGATTTTCTATTTGCTTTTGAAGAATGCTCGACTACTCGTACTACCAACCAATTTCTGATTCCATGATCAGTTCAGCTCGATGGTAACAAACCAATACGGTAAGTTAACACGATACCTAGAATCAGGTTACCAGTTAAAGGCCAGTTCATTACATACAATTGAAGCTAGAAAAAGCGTGTTAAAAACATTCGCTGCCAGACTACTTGTACTATTGGCCAGTACTATGAAGTTCACTTTGCTTAAATATTTGTACTTCCTCAGGTACAATAGTATCCGTGTTTTTCCTGGCATTACTGTTGGTGGTCTACGCTCTCCTCCGTGAGCTAAGGAACCTGAGCGGCAAAGTATTAATGGCGTACGTGGCCAGCCTCATGGGTGCCTTCTTGCTGCTCTTCGTGATTAATGTTGGATACAAGCTGGAAACTGAAGTTTGCAAGGGGCTGAGTAAGTGACATTAATATAACAACGAATTATTCCCATAACATGTGTAAAGAGTTTGACACAAAAATAATTGCCTCCTCCATATTAAAAACGGGCTAGGTACGTGGTTATTTCTTTTCGTTTCACCCAATGATATTTTAGTAAAGATGACGTATATTCATACTATTCGGTGTTCAAATGTGATTCTTTTTTAATGCTTGCTTTTTTAATCTTAATGATTGTTTCAAAATCAATCAATCAAAAATGTTTTATTCGATTTAACATTTTTACAAATCATTTCACGACGTCAAAGCCATCATCTTTTTTTTCTATGTTTCTTTTTCTTTTTTTTCTTAAATCAAATAACGACAATTTGTTAAATTTCCCACCTCTATTTCTGTTAATTTCACCATACTCCTTAAAATTTATTACGAAAACGTTTTGTATTTCAGCGTACTGCATATATTTCTTGTTCCTGGCAAGTTTCTGCTGGATGAATGTAATGTCTTGCGACATATGGTGGACTTTCAGGTACTTTCCAGCTTGCACTTGATACGCGCACAATATACACCCAAATTCTAACTTCGCATTTAGACTTGACATACAATGTGTCGACTAAATAACGCAATAATACGTTTTGGTAGGACGTTTATTAATTCAATTATATTTTATTTGAGAAGCTTACAACAAAAATCAATCAATCAATGCAGTTTAGTAAGTGAAGTTCGCGTTTCTTTTAAAAATATAATGATGACATGATCAAATCAAATAAAAAATAAAAATTGTTTATTTGCCAAAATAATGTAAATACAAGCTTAACAATTACTTGCGGACTCCGCACTATGATATTTATAACCTGATTAACTCTTGTAGAGGAAACGCGAAAGCTCACCCGATTCACAGTCGAGGAGAGAACTTCAAGTTTTGTATGTACTGTATCTACGGCTGGGGGTTGCCAGCTGCTCTGACTGTTAACCTGATCGTCCTTAATGAGTTAAACCTACGGCAGTTTCCTTGGATTGTGACACCAAATATTCCTATTGGGTCTCGGTTCATTGATGGTAAGAATCTTTTTCTTCATCGTATGGATCGTAATTGATCGGCCAACCTGATTTCACAAGCTCTGCTCCCTGCATGACGACCATCGATAAAATTAACCGCGGATCTTATAAAGAGACCGCCAATAGTATCGCGCGAAGATAAGAACTACTTTACTATTGGCGGTTACGTTTTATGTTGCGCAATTTATTTTGTCTACAGTCGTTATGCAGCGGGGACTGGTGTCAGAGTTATAAGGCCGCCAGCAAAGTCACCCGACGACTCATGTATTGACTATGTATCTTAGTCAAACATGAAATCATATTTCTTTTCGAACAATTAGGTGACTCAGCCTGCAATGTCCTAAAGGTCCTTTACAAACTGGAATAGGTCACAACAGCTATCCGTATTTAATTTGTAGAGGCCATGAGGAATTACTAGCTCCTCCTAAAATGTATATAGCATCTTCTATGTCTGTACAATCAACCAGCCTATTGCAGTCCACTACTGGACGTAGGCCTCCTCAAGGGTACGCCAAAGCGCACAAACCCGCTTTCCTCATCCAGCCACCACCAGCGACCTTCCTCAGGTCATCAGTCCACCTGGCAGGGGGGCGTCCCACACTATGTTTCCCGAGACGGGGTCTCCATTTGGGAACCCGTCTGCTCTAACACTCATCGGTTCTGCGACAGACGTAGCGCCCACTGCCACTTCAGCTTGCTACATTTCTGGATGATATCAACAACCTTGGTCCTCTGCCGGATGATTTCGTTTCGGATTTTATCCCGTAGCGAAATACCAAGCATAGATCTTTCCATAGCTTGCTGAGTGAATCGTAGCCGGTGGATCAGCTTCACCGTCATGTTCCACGTCTCGACTCCGTATGTCAAAACGGGCATTGCGGTAGTGGCGACGAGAAGATATGACGCAGTTTTCCCGAATGCTGCCCAGCCCAACCTGTACTCTTCTTGGGATATATGTCTGTACGCCCTAAAATAACTCTAGTTATCTGAAGATTAACCAATCAGGGCTTGGTGATAATTACCAATAAGTATACTAGGGAAAGATTTTTAAGGGTCCCGAACTTACACAGACAAATAACAAGGTAATCTTTGGACCTTTACTAACTTAACCCTGACAAACATTTCAGGTACTGAACAAGTGTTGTATTTGTACACCCCAATGCTGATTTTGATAATTTGCAACTGGGTGTTCTTCCTGATGACTGCCTTTAACATCTGGCGGCTGCATCGCGCTACTGCAGTGCTGGACTCTGCAGCTGCTGGCACTCCAGCTGCTCATCGCAGTCAGAAATACAGGTAGGAGAGTTAAATCTTACTACTTTCATAAATTCATGAGAAGATACGTAGAAAGACCAATGTCATCGACATAGCTGCTTTTAGGATAAGCAAGTAGATGTGACAATGGGCAGGCCGTTTAGCTCGACGAACCAATAACCGATGGGGAAGAAAGGTTCTCGAATGGCAGCCACGGGCCGGACGGCGGCGTAGTGTTGGACGACCTCCCATGACTTGGTGAAAGTTGCTGTGCGCTGGTGGATACAAGTAGCGCAGGACCGTTCACGGTGGAAACCTATGAGGGAGGCCTATATTCAACAGTGGACGTCTTCCGTCTGAGATGATGATGATGAATAGGTTCCTGCGGTAGTGGAGCGGTGCGGGAGGGGTGTGTTTTTGTTACGCGAGATTTCAGTTGGACGTAGGCAATGGCATCGCTATCATTTGTATAGTGAGACAGTCCTATTACGTATCATGTCACCCCTCCCGCACCAGTATACCTACACTAATAAAGAGTGTCAGCTGATTGGACAACTTGTATGGGAAGTCAAGAAACTTTTTTTATATTTCGACCCATGTTCCTTGAGAAAAGTTGTTCAGTTTTATGAGTACTGTCGCTGTGCTTCGGGTTGGTTGTTATGTTACTACCTGTATATTGTGGTACTACTGTAAGTACTATCAGAAATAACACTAAAACTTAAATGGTTACGTTGTTTTAAAATTACAAATAGCTTTTTCTTACATAATATAATATGACCATCGGGGTCGTATAATTAAGGCAACTGAGTTATTTTAATTTAATGACAAATAACTTAATAACCTTAAATGCAGTAATATTAGGTACCTCTGCTTACTTCTTTGGGAATAAAATTAGGACTACCTAATATATTGTATGATGTAATGCAGTCCACCACACACGGTATGAATCACAGATAGAATTTTATATAAATAGTAACTTTTTTCCTGATTTGGCAGACTGCTATTTGCACGTTGTATATAAATCTGGAACATGCGGTTTGAAATAAAAGGAAATAACTAAAGTCCTAATTAGGCGGAAGGATATAATAAGATTTTACAGTATACAATTTAATATTACCTAACCTAATGATATTATTTTTAACAATAAGTAGCTTAGGTTAGAATCACCACATATCAATTTTATTTCTTGGGACTGGAATGTACTTTATTTACCCGGACCGCCATCGACCACAGCTTATTAATAAAGTTCCATCTCATCCAAAGGTTCCTCGTATACTTGAAGCTGTCTGTCATCATGGGCATCAACTGGTTGATGGAAGTGGCCAGCCACTTCAGCCCTAACTTCAAAGGCTGGTTCATCTCTGACATCTACAACTTACTCTTTGGCCTCAGCATCTTCCTCATCTTTGTGTGTAAGAAGCAAATACTTCAAAAACTGAAAAAGAGGTATGCAATTTGGTTTAATTTTAATATTAATGATTACTTCTTCTTCGTTGTCAGTACACAATAAAATACTTTTATACAAACAGATTCTCATGCCTGTGTGGACCTACGGTATTTAGCTATGGGGTTTTACCAAACAGAGCAACATACAGATGATACAACGGTTCCAATATAAAGCACTAAGGGGTATTGTAAATGCTCCTTGGTATATTAGAAATGACGAACTTCACCGAGATTTAAAAGTAGAAAACATATCTAATGTTATTAAAAAGTATGCCGAAGCTCACGAACAAAGACATCACCATCACGTGAATATTGAGGCTATCCAGCTCCTCGACAACACGGACTTAGTGAGAAGAAAGAGCAAAACTCTTTGAGTTAGTTTAGTGAACGTTAGTGTAAGGTAGTGCAATCAGTGCTTGCTTACTCATAAAGAACTCACGTACAAAGTGTCTTCCCCTTGTAACGAGGCATTCGTCCTCTTTCCTGTTTTATGACTGGCAACCTTTCTTGCTGGCAGTTTTATCTTTCAGATTTCTTACGTTTCGATTTTGTCTTTTTAACACGTTAACACGTTTTTATTAACTCGCTTTCTTGTCTGTCTGTTTGTTTGTTTGTTGGTTTGTTCGGTCCGAATCTTTGGAGCACGTGCTGTCATTCGATTGTACGGAAATTTGGTACACTTATGTAACCTCGGTGACAATGCAATATTATGATATCATGGAGCTGGTCTGATGATGGAGCCGGAAGGTGGCCATAGGAACTTCTAAAATGCACAACACAACCTCGTCGTGTTTGAACTCGTTGGATTTGTCTTGACAAGATCTTTAGTCAGTGATATCCAGGGTCTCATGATGGAGCTGAAATGTGGCCATAGGAACTTCTAAAATGCACAACACAACATCGTCGTGTTTGGACTCGTTGGATTTGTCTTGACAAGATCTTTAGTCATACGTGATGTCCAGGTTCTCATGATGGAGCTGGCAGTTGGCCACAGGAACTCCTCAAAAAAACAACCTAACCTCGACGTGTTAGAGGTCGTTGGATTTGTTTTGACAAGATCTTTAATTATACGTGATTTCCAGGGTATCAAGATGAAGTCGAAAGGTGGCCATAGGAACTCCTCAAATACACAATATAACCTCGTCGTATTTGGGCTCATTAGATTTGTCAGATTTGTCTTTTGACATACGTGATGTTCAGGGTCTCATGATGAAGCCGGAAGGTAGCCACAGGAATTCCTCAAATACCTAACATAACTTCGTCGTGTTTGGGCTCGTTGGATTTGTTTTGACGAGATCTTTAGTTAAATATCTAGGGTCTCATGATGGAGCCGAAAAGTGGCCATAAAAACTCCTTCAATACACAACACAACCTCGTCGTGTTTGGGCTCATTGAATTTGTCTTGACAAGATCTTTAGTCATAAGTAATGTCCAAGGTCTCATGATGGAGCCGGAAGGTAATCTCATCGTAACAACATAATCTCGGCATACTTGGGATTTTTGGTCTTAGCAATTTAGTCCTACATGATGGAGTGTTCAGGGTATCTTGCAACATTTAAATACGCTGGACTAAAAAGCACAAAATAATTACTTATAAAGTAAAAAATATTTTTTTAACAACACGTTTTTATGCACTAAAAAGTATAAAATATTTTTTATTAAGATTTTTATTGGTGTAGTACTCTTGTAGGACTTAAAACGAAAAACGTGGGGTGCATGGAGTAGATTTTGAAGCATAACCGTGATCTCAAAAAACTATAGATTTAGCCCTTTTATAAAAAAAAACATAAACATCTTCTAAGCGAGCGTGGTCCATCTTTCACCTTATAATGAATTTCCATCAGCTAGAATAATGATCAAACGCAAGTTTTTCCAATAATAAAAACCACAACAATTGAATTGCACTGCAAATAATATACTAATAATAACTATTTGTTTTTCAAGACATAATACATAACAACCCCTGGCACTAATAAGATTTAGAAGAAATTTATTCATTGTCATTACATTAACTATAATATGTTATGTATCAATAAGTAGTACAGACAGACATGAAAATAAGTAAGACAATGAAAATCTTACAGCGTCAACTATGCTGTTTATCAGCCATCACCTCGTTCTCTTATCTATTCCATGCACCCCACGTTTTTCGTTTAAGTCCTACAAGAGTTCTACACCAATAAAAATCTCAATAAAAAATATTTTATACTTTTTAGTGCGTAAAAACATGTTGTTAAAAAAATATTTTTTACTTTATAACTATTTCTGCAAAATTCCTCACTTCATGTCCTGATCTCTAACAGTGAACAACTCGGTTATCCTCATACTATTTCAAGTCCACGTTATTATCTTCCAGTTTTATAAAACATACTATATATAAATACATAAATAAATACCTTTACTGTCTACCTAAATAAACATCTTTACCTTTACCTGGTCTGAACCCTGGTTTTTGCCACACCCTATAATATTATCCAGTACAACATCTTTCGTGTGGCTCAGCGGCTCCGTGGCGGCTGCTGGGCCACAACGTAATGGGCATGACTACGCTAAATTCTGGTATTTTTTTCGGTTATTTGTAATCGTAAATATCGATGTCTAAAATTAAATTTCAACTTACTTATTTATACTTTTAACTGTTTAGTCTTTTTTATTTTATGAAAAAAATAAACATCGTTAACACACAAATAAATTCTGATAGAAAAGTTGGATGGCCGACTCGTTTCAGGCATATACACACATGAAGGACCATCGGTAGGCCCGAATATGCCTCTGTGGCCGAGTGGTCGAGATTTTGGCGCGCATTACGGAGGTGCCGGGTTCGGGAAGGTTGGAACACTGTCATACAAAAAATTCTTTGTGAAAATTTCCCCAGTTTGGAAAACATTGCAAGCAATATCACTTGGTCCGAAAATAAAAGACGATTCCATGCTTCAAAGGACACATTAAGCCGTTGGTTTCGGCTACTATCTAGTCGTTACCTACACGAGCCATGCCAATGGCCTTTGGCGGCTCTATAACACTGACACTAGGGTTTGTGAGGTCGGATAAAGAAGGAACGATAGTTAAAAATTGTATACATTCATTCTATTATTTTAGATTAGGCGAATGCAACAGTTGGACACAATCCCGTCCGTGGAACTCCAGAAGTCGCACCAGCAACGCCACGGAATCTGACGTCAGCGCTAACGCGCTAGTCTGCATCAACTCTAAGGGACCTGTCTACTCGCTCACTCAAAGCGAAAAATGATGAAGAGCATCCGGAGTCAGCGAAGAAGCTTTTAATATGACCTGAACAAGAAAAGTGTTTCCTATCGATAACTATCGTGATAGTTTAAGATAAAACTATAGTATCAATAACGTATCGATAGTATCGTCACGTGTCAATTATTGATGAATAGCAATACTATCGGTAATATCGATAGTATTACCCAGCAATAGTAAAAAACGATTTCGATGTACTTACTCGATAGTATCGATACTGTCAATACCATGCTTACCTAGCTAGAGAAACTATCGATAGTTTGGCAAAAAACTCTCTTTTGTGCAAAGAATCTATAAAAGGTATGGAAATTCTGCTAGAAAAACTGCACCACGGTAACCCAATAAGTGGTTGTAACGGAAACGACAATCCGACAATCCGACAATTGACAATACATCACCGTGAACCAATACTCTAAACCGCGCTCGCTGGTGTCTTGATCTTTCGTTCGAACACTCAAGGTATCGTCGGTGAGGTTTGACTTCATTTTGCACTTCGTAAAATGTGTCATCATCATCATTAACAGCTCCTATACGTTCCCATCGACGGGCTCGAGCCTACCCTGAATTAGGGTTGTAACGAGGCATTCGTCCTCTTTTTTGTTTTATGACTGGCAACCTTTCTTGCTGGCAGTTTTATCTTTCATTTTAAATTCATTTTCTAGATTTCTTACGTTTCGATTTTGTCTTTTTTCTGCAAATTTCTTCACTTCATGTCCTGATCTCCGATAGTAAACTTCAAAAGCTTATCTACTATTTTCTACTATTTTTCCATGACAGTTATATAATATATAAATACCTTTTTTCTTCGGACTGTGCCCTGGATATTGCCACATATCAACCCTCTACAACACTCTTTGTGTGGTGCTCTGCAGCTTGTGGCTGCTGCTGGGCCACAGTGTGATTAGGCTTAAGTCACAAAGTAGGTAAAGCGGCGCGGAGCCCTTTTTATTGTCTTCGCTGGCCCAGTGCGCAAAATGTGAATCTGACGCAAAAAGTGCACTTCTCATTTGGCGCACTTCGCAAATATTGTTGTAAAATAACAATTTTGGTTTACCCGAGAATTACGTAGGCTGCAGATGGAGAGTGCAAAAGAGTAACTAGAATCACTTAAAACGTATATAATATAATTAACTTTAACATTATAAGACCTATTAAACTAACTAACCTAGGTGCGAATGAGTTCGATATTAGAACTACACTGTCTATCGAATCGACGACGCGGCGGCGCTCGCGGTGGTGGTGACGCTGCGTCCACGCTTCAGGGCAATGCTGCGCCGGCGTCTGGCGGCTGCCTCGTATCCGAATTGGCCAAAAGCGTAGTCTGCACTTTGAATAATATACCGGATCTTACAAACTTGGAGAAAAGCAATCGATTTAAAAATGATTATTTTTTGTCAATGTCATATCCTTAGCCACGGGATTCCTGCCCTGCTGCGTTCCGAGACGCGCAATCGCGTTCTGAATTACTGTCAGCCATACATTTTTTAATAATAAGTAAGTAATAAGTCATCGACATAGCTTTCAGGATAAGCAATTTAAGTGGCAATGGGAGGGCCATCATAGCTCGACGAACCGATAACCGATGGGGAAGATAGGTTCTCGAATGGCGGCCACGGGCAGGAAGGCGTAGTGCTGGACGGCCTCCCACAAGGTGGACAGATGACTTGGTGAAGGTTGTTGGGCACTGGTGGATGCAAGTAGCGCAGGACCGTTCACGGTGGAAACCTATGGAGGAAGCCCTATGTTCAGCAGTGGACGTCTTCCGGCTGAGATGATGATGATGAAAGGTACGTGGCGGCGATCGAACCTACGACACCTTGCAGGCAAGAAGCAGAGGCTCTAGCCACCACGCCGCTGACGCTATCGATCTAATATCGATTTTAGACAGTTCTAAAAACAGATTATCATCTCTCATTAAAAAATACCCGACGGACAAACTTAGGACAAGTTTAGAGCGTGTCTGCTGGAATTAACAGCTTGTACATTGTACAGTAGGCAGCACATGCGGTTTGACACTTCGACCTTGAAGGCGCCTATATCCCGTAGCAATAAGGGTGGTATTTGTTGAGCGAGTGTCTAGCTGCATGTGCTGGCTATGTACATAATATAAAAAAAAAAATACATAATGTTTAATTCTTTATTAATATTCTATTATACTGAACAATCTTTTATGCTGATTAATGATTTTGATTGTTAACTGTACGAAAATTGCATTAATAATTATGTACGATTTTCACAAAATAGTTGAACAAACATTGTTCAGTTTCCTCTTCTAATCACCAGAGAAGTAGTGTAAATTAATAAAATGTAATTTAATATTTAATCTAATATTTAAAAAATGGACGATGATGACGATAAAAAAAATCTAATATCTAATCTAATCTTAATTTTGCTTTGTAGGTCACACGTCCTCGAAATATTTATATTATGTCAAAAAGACAGACTAGTATTTCTTTTGATAACTTTATTTATGTAAAATCTTTGGTCTTTGGTACTTGTATCTAGTAAAATTAAAACTAGTGGCTCTGTGAGCTATAGACATCGCGAGACTGTATTATCTTTTCAAATTTATTTTTATTTTTTCTCGACAAACATCCCCGACCCCTTGATTTTTTAGTTATTTTTTTATTTTTAAACTTTATTTTATTTTATTACACCTCAGCGGTAGACCTTGTAAGCTGGCAACCCCCATAAATCCGTCATTTTTTAGAATTTCCAAAAACTGGCTCGACAAAAAAATTTAAATCTGCTCACAAAATTTCACGAGAATCGGTTGAGAAACGCGACCTGTAGAGTGAAACAAACAAACAAACAGATGGACATACAAAAGCAAATTTGGCCAAGCTGAAACAGAGACGCTTCGCTCGCTCGGTCAATTAAGATATTGACCAAATATTTTACATAAATAAAGTTTTTTTACATAATATAAATATTTCGACGACGTGTGACGGATTTGTCATTTGATATTTTAGACAATTTAATTCATATTTTTGTTGAAGTCTTGAATTTACCACCTAATTGTAATGTAACTTATATTTTTTCTTTACTTTTTAATTACTTATCACGAGTTGTTACCCTAGCATCGATTTCTTTCACGGACTGTTTGCATGCCAGACAAGTGGCGCAACACGCATGTATATACCTACCTTATGATTATACCGTGTTTGCAGCAAATAAAGATTTAATTTCATTCATAATAATTCATCTATAACCAATAAGTACTTAATCTAAACCATTGTTTTCTAGACAAAAAAATGCACAGGGTTATTTTTTAAGTGATGCCCAAACAATATATTTTATTTATGGTATTAAATCGTCATATCACCAACTTTTCCCAAGAAACAAGGGTCGGAAGGCAACCAAACGAACTTTAACTTCGACTTTTTTCTTTTTGACTTTTTTTTTTACTTTTTATAGAAATACTGCGACTTGACATCGTCTTTGTATGGACCGTCGAATATCTCGTCTTTTTTTTGGTGTGTGCACTGATCATCCATAATATCTAAAAAATAACCTTGTATGCGTTAAAATCTCTACATAATAAAAGTCAACTTATAATACTCCGCTTACTAACTGGTACATATAATAACTAGCCAAGCACGTGTCAGGCCACGCAAAGTGTAGAGTTCCGTAGTTGTCCAACCACTTAGGTACCTGCTTAAAACAGTTAACATTCATGAAAATATTTTCTATTTCTCTATACTGGCTTAGGCTGCATTACAAAGCGCTATAGCTAGCTATACAGCAGCTATAACCCCAAAAAGGGGCGACTTAGTGATCCAACTATAGCGCCATTTTTCTATGATATTTGTAGTACCTATCTTATTTGTACAAGTACATTTTACTTGATATTGATAGTTTTTAAATTCATCATAATACACTACTATCGTGAATTTTTTCACATTTCCAAATACATCGGTTTCGTTCTAGCAAACCCCCGTTATCTTTAAAAAACCTATCCAACGATATCTCACACTATAAGGTAATCACTAATCGTGTATGTTGTGATCTTTTTGCTTGTATTGTATAGTTTATTTAAATCTTTTTTGAAGTTATGTTCGGTTGTATTCGGGTGACTTGATTTGTGTCAGGATAAAAAAGTGCTTTTGGTTTTAATTAATAATACTTATGCCTATTATTATTTATTATTATTAGCCTGAAGTGTCCCACTGTAGGGCAAAGGCCTCCCTCGCTTCCTTCCACTTATCCCGATCCTGGGCCAAACTTTCCCACTCGCCACAGTAGGCAGCGAGTTCGTCTTGCCACCTCTTGCGGGGCCGACCACGATATCTTGCTGCGTTCTGGGGCACCCAACTGTTGGTCTTTTTAGCCCACAGTTCGTTAGGCATTCGGGTGACGTGGCCAGCCCAGTCCCATTTTAAGTGGGCGGCCTTCTGAGCTACATCAATTAGTTTTGTCTGGGAGCGCAGCGTCGTGTTTCGAACTCGGTCGCTTAGCCTTACACCAAGTATGCTGCGCTCCATGTTTCGCTGGCACACCTGGAGTTTGGTCAGTCAAAGCCCAAGTCTGCGCGCCGTACGTAAGGATGGGTAAGATGCACATATCCATGAGTTTTCTTTTCAATGTTAGCGGCAATTTACCCTTAACAAGATCTTTCATGGCCCAGTAGCTCTTCCAGGCATTTTCAGTTCGTCTTTCGACTTCCTTGTCTTGTCTGGTCTGGAAAGAGACTACTTGGCCAAGGTAAAGGTACTCACGGACATATGCTATTCTTTCCCCATCTAAGTCCACGATTTTCTCGGCGCGATTTGTCATGAGCTTGGTCTTCGACATATTCATCCTCAAACCAACTTCAAGGCTCTCCCTGCTCAGCTCTTGTAACATTTGTTGTAGCTCAGTGACCGTCGATGAGAAGAGAACAATATCGTCCGCGAAGCGAAGATTAGTCAGTCTTGCTTCGCCAACGCTAATGCCTCTGTTTGCCCACGCCGGAGCCAGCTTTCGGAATATTTCCTCTAGAGTGGCGGTAAATAGTTTTGGGGACAGCGGATCGCCCTGTTTGACACCCTTTTGAATCGGAAATGATGGTCCAGGTATTTGCAAGTTGACAGCAGCGCTACTATTGTTGTATATGTTCCTCAGCAACTTTATGTAAGTTTGGGGTACATTTTGGTTTTCTAGGGCTTGGTAAATAGAACTATGGGTAAGGCTGTCAAAAGCCTTAGAGTAATCAACAAAAGCTAGATACAGAGGGAGATTGAATTCATGATGTTTCTCAATTATCTGGTTTATGGCATGAAGATGGTCAGTTGTTGAAAGTCCTGGGCGAAAACCTGCTTGCTCTGGAGGCTGTTCTCTATCGAGCAGACCAGATATACGGCGTTCAATAACTTTTATAAAAGCCTTATACAGGTGAGAAGCAAGACTTATTGGTCTGTAATTACCGATATCTGATCTGTCGCCTTTTTTGTGGAGAAGTTTAATCTCCGCATGGCAGAATTTTTCGGGTAGCTTTCCTGTATGCAGAATTGAGTTAAATAATTTTGTTATGTGTGGGATTAATACTGGTTCTCCGACTCTGAGAGATTCTGTTGAAATGCAATAGCATACAATACAGAGAACTGGACAGGGAAGTTAAAAGAAGTATACGTAGAGATATTCGAGCATACAATACAAAAATTGTTCAAGTTGCATTAGAAAAAAACACTTCTATGAAAATAGCAAGAAAGGGTATCACAAAAGGCAAATCTTGGATAACATGCATGAAGGACAGGGAAGGGGTTAAGCATAGAGACAGAGATAAGATTTGAGAAATTTGTACCACGTTTTATAAAGAACTTTACTCGGATCCATCATCAGTTACGCCACAGTCTGGAACTGAATACTCATGTTCGGGAGACATTCCACCTATTACTGAACTTGAAGTTCAATCTGCTATTAGGCAGATGAAGTATAATAATATGCCTATATGTTTAAAAAAACTGTTGTTTGTGTGTACCAACTTCCTGGGAGCTTATCATCTCGCAGACCTCTTAGGACGTGATATAAGTACACTTTACTGCACAATTCCCCACAAGTTGGCGACCGTGACCTTCATGGAAAACGCCAAAGATAAACGTAAGATATTTCGAAGGGCGTTTTCAATCTGCGCTAAAGACCTGGAGGCTGAAATAGAGAAGCAAGATAGACCCTCCATTGGTGCTTTGTTAGAAAAGTTGCGTGTCCACCATGAGCGTTTGGAAGATATTAATATATTATTATGTTGACATTATGGTTGGACACTGAAGATCGTGCAGGCATGGAGTCCGATTTAGACACCGCTGAAGAATATGAGAAAAGGTGGTATCTCGCTTAAGTTTAAAGCGATCTAGCAAGAAGTTGACCTTTAAGAACTGTGATGATGGATCGGATAGTTCTGGTCACCGTCGACGTCTCCTAAAACTACCTAAATTCAAGCTTCCTTCCTTCGACAGACATGTGAAAAATTGGACTGGATTCTGGGCTCAGTTTAGGAAGATACACGAGTATGAAGAGTTGAGCAATGACGACAAGATGCATTACTTAGTAAAGTCTATGGAAAAAGGCTCTGTGGCCAAAGAAATGGTAGGCAGTTTTCCACCGTGCGGGGAAAATTATGAAAAGGCTCTTAGTCAGTTAAAGCAAAGGTTTGCTAAAGAAGAGTTTATTATTGATTATTACGTGAGAGAGCTTTTACAGTTAGTTGTAGGAAAAAACGCCACGAAATTGCTTATCACTGTCTTATACGATAAGATAATGACGCAGCTTTTAACACTGGAGTCGCGGGTCTCACGCAGGATAAGTTTGCTTCTTTTTTGTATCCGCTCGTCGAGTCTGCGCTACCAGATGATGTGATTAAAGCCTGGAATAGATCGCACTTCCACAAAGAGAAGCAAGAGAAAGCGCTCAGTAAGTTGCTTACTCTTGCTTCTTAATCCATTTCAAGCAGCCTGGCCTGACTATATCCTTTGTCCTCTGTACAAAGCATAATCTTATACCTAGTCAAATTAAAAATACATTATATTGAGCAAAGATTTTACATAATTGATTGGTTATAAATGAATTATGGACTGATATTTCATCTGATAACTTTATGGGTACTTAATGTAAACCATTGTTTTCTAGACAAAAAAATGCATAGGGTTATTTTTAAGTGATGCCCGAAAAATATATCATTTATTATGTAGTGGGAGCCTGGTGATCTGTAATGGGTCTTACCCTATCACAGACACCAGCCTCTCACATAACAATATTTATAATGTTTAAGTACTTTTTATCTCTTTTAAAATTGTATTTGTTGTGTTGAGAGAAAATAAACAATTTTTTTTTATATTTTATTAAATCGTCTTATCACCAACTTTTCACAAGAAACAAGGGTCGAAAGGCATGGTTGCCTTTCGAACGAAAAATAACTTTTTATAGAAATACTGCGACTTGACATTGTCTTTGTATGGTATGGACCGTCGAATATCTCGTCTTTTTTTGGTGTATGTGTCGTGGCCTTATCGTAGAATTGCCCACATCATGAAATGCTCGAGAATTTAGTTCGCACAATACACATTTTTTTGAATTTTAAATGTAGCAGATTTCGATAAAATAATAATAACTCCGACGCGTTACTGAAATAAAGTTTATAATATGCGATGCATCACGGTGGTGGTTGTGCCCGATACTGCGAGGGAATCGTGCGAAAAATTAGTTTTACTTAAATTCGTTCGTTTGTTTTTAGTTTTTCTTAATTTGTTTGCTTGTTTCGTTTGTTTAATCGAAAACGACAGATTTTATAAAAAATGTTATCGATTTAAAATCTAAGTCAAGAATGGGCAAGTCATGTGCCGTCACTTTGATTAATGTGTTTTGTGATTTGGTTGTACAAGTTTTTGTAATACATCGGTTGCTTCTGCATCATGTAGTTTTTGGTGACGGGGCCATGGATATAGAGTTCAAATACGTGCTGCTCTGCTTACTATCGCTGCTGTTGCTCGCCGTCGTCGTTGAATAGTTCGAATACTTCCTTTGTAGGTTTTCGACCAGCTTTCCCTTCACGGAGAACCTTAAATTAATAAAATAAGAGAAATTAATTAAGCTCTACCCTTAAGGCGAGGCCCTATCCTACATTAGCAACTCAACGCGCTTTAGTTGAAAGTTGAACCGACGCACTACAGAAATAACGTACATATTAGCGTGCGATGCTTCACGGAGGTTACGTCCGACACTGCACAGGAATCGTGCGAAAAACTCGTTTTTCTCGAACTCTTTTCTCTTTTTTGTGAAAAACATAGAACGAATTAAAAAACTAGCTGGTTTCGCCGTTTAGGTATTAATATAGCCACCCAAAAAATACAAAAAAAAAAATATGTTGTTGTCGCTAAAAATATAGAGAAAACAGATTTGCAAATTTTGAATGTGACCCCACATTCAAAATTTGCAAATCTGTTTTCAGTGATTTTAATTATTTATTTTTGCTTTATTCCTTGATTATATGTAAAATCTACTTGGTTACGTCGCTAAATGATAAACTCTTCTGCTGGTTGTAATTTTCTTGATTTGGGACATATTCCGAGACTATATACGCGAGTTAAAAAAGGGGCCCATGAACGATTTTTCAAATAGGACCTTGCCTTAAAGATTTCAAATTAAACTTTGGCAGCCAAATGTACTTGGCGGTACGTGTATGTACCAAGTTTATTACAAACTTTTAATTATCTTGATTTGTCCGTATTCCGTACGTCTTTCCGGTTCAAATCTTACTTTTTGACTCGTGACCTACGAATAAGGAAGCTATGGAAATGTAATTGTAAACAAAACCCAAGAAAAATATGGCCCCAAATCTCGAGTACTTAAACAAGAAACGTCACTGTAGACGGGCCAATTGGATTTGAAATTGGATTGGAAAACGAGCGCGTCTCGCCACAGATCTTTCCATAGTTCGTTGAGTTCGACTATTAATAACAAATACCATCAATAAATTATCACTATTTAACAAGGGCATACGCACTAAAAACTGAAATTTCCTTATATTCTACAATAAGGGTTTCCCAATAGGTCCTTCCTGTTTAACAAACTGGCGTTTCTTTACAATATCTTTGATGTTTCTGATGGCTTGGTGTTGGTAGTAGGCCTGCCTATAAAGCATAGGGTCGCGGGTTCGAATCCCGCCCAGCACAACACACATTCGTATGCTGAGCACTTGCATTTGTCTTTTATTTAGATACTCTTTATCTATGCATGTATTTATACATTTATGTATGTCTGACGTCCATAGTATAGGCTCTGCTTGATTTGGGATAAGATGGCCGTGAAATGTTTGTAAATATTTACTACAAAGATCATATTTTTTTTTTTCATAATAATAATAAGTGTTTATTTCTCTCCACAAATTTTACATTAAGTCAGTAACACATTACAGGTATATTTATTTAGTTTTGTTCAATTTGTCGCGCCTTGAAAGAAATAGAATTTACGACCGAAATTCGTTCTGACTGAGAATAGAGGGATTTATGGTGCATGCTGAGTTCCAGAGTCTCATCCCAGTAACGTTATCATATCATATATCATATTATCATTAATATTTCCGGTTATCGTATCAGGATCCTGCATGCAACCGGTCGACACTAAACCATCTCACACAAGCTTTTAGCAATGCACGCCTTCATGTACCACAAAAACACGATATTGAACCATAACAAATACTCAAAGTATCTATTTACCTACATATATATAGGTATATTATTATCGCTTTGTTATACTCGTAATAACATAATTATTACTCATTTTAATGTTATTTACTGGGATTGATATAATTATTAGAACGCCCACAATGTAAGTAGGTATTTTATTATTTGTTATCTTCTATTATTTCCTTGTATATACTTGTCCTATTTATAATAATTTAATATTGTATTGTTATTGTTATTGTATTGTTATTGTTAATATATTATTGTGAAAACACAATTTTTGTTATCATTAAAATAATATAATATTAAAAGATTTTGTACAGAAAATGGAAAAAAAAAATGAATGTTTGAAGTAAATGTCTAAACGAGAAATAATCTTGTATCTTAGTAATCTTAATACATGCACGTCTAAAATTGGGTTGTAAGCATTATTTTTTTGTAACTTATAATATGCAAATTATGCAAAGTTTTGAGTCTGTGCTACTAACCGTTAAGGAGTTTCCTCGTAAGGAAATAATCCTGGCTGCATCGTCAGGTAATTATTAGAACTGAAAAAGCATGCTAAATTTCAGTCACGAGCTACGAATAAGGAAGCTATAGAAGTCGTTTTCCGTTCAAAAAATGGCCCCACGCAAAGGGCAACACAGAAGGCGGGGCTTAAAAAGGGCAACACACGCGCTAGTTAGTCTGTCACGCACTGTATGACGGACTGCCGCTTCCGATAAAAAACAAAAATACAATATAATTCAGACAAACATAGGTAATAAAATGACCTCCGGGTAGGTAAAATGGTGTAGCAAGCTGAAGTGGCAATGGGCTGGCCACGTCTGTCGTAGAACCGATGAGCGTTGAGCAGACGGGTTCTTGAATGGAGACCACGTCTCGGGAAACGTAGTATGGGATGCCGCCCCACCAGGTGGACTGATGACTTGAGGAAGGTCGCTGGTGGTGGCTGGATGAGGAAAGCGGGTGATCGTGCGCCTTGGCGTGCCGCCCTTGGAGTGCCTACGTCCAGCAGTGGACTGCAATAGGCTGATTGATTGACTGATTGTTATTAATAGAATATATTTATGATATAATACCAAGCGGACCAAAGAGTCATAAAGTGGTATCCAAGGAGAACTACAAGTGCAGTGAGTCAGCCCGTTAGTCCGACGATATTACCACTAGATTTGGAAGGCACAGAACTGTGAGGAGTAGCGAAATCGAGAGTCTTATAACAGTGGCGAGGTAGCCTGAAAATTATGGTGATGACGATACTTCAAGCACAGTGATTGAGGCTTGTCGAGTTGAGGACTGTACTGATTCGAGCCCGATATTACCTTTAGATCCTCCTCATCGTCTGCGTAGCTGATAAAGTTTGACACTCAATTACCATGTGACTAAGTCAGTCTGGAGCAAGGGGCCTAAAGCTGGCCATCCCTAAGCTCAGACCATCAGCGTTCTTAAAATCATTAGCTTATTTACCTTCTGCACAGCATGAAAAGTATTTTCCTCTTGAAGACGAATATGAAGAAGATGGCAACGCCAGTAAGATTGTTGTAGAACATCGCCGTTTTCTCCAACCACCGAGGTAGGTAATCTATTATTTCCAGTATCCAGCTCATGCCCATCACAAGAGCCAACTTTATGTATAGTCCAAATCTAAAAATTAAACAAAACATGTGTTTTTTTTTACATCCAGCAACTTGCAAAGGTTTTTGTTTCATCATGTTTCACAGGAAACTACCTTAAACGAAATACATTCGGAAAATATGGGCTTCTACAATACTCTTCGTGATGGTAAATCGTTGGTTGCGGCCGAAGACTAGAGTTCAATCCCATATGTAAGAAATTAGTTTGTGGTGATGATGAAATTTATAGAAATATTGTTTTTCATAAGTAAAACACCATAAAGCTAACTACGTAGCCTAGTTTTCCAAAATTACTCCTACTTTTAATTTAATCACAGTTCATCTATCTATCTATCTAATTTAACAGATAAACATACAAAAGAAATTTTGGCCAAGCTGAAACAGAGACTCATCGCTTGCTCGGTCAGTAATTACCTGTTTTGATTGTTTTTGTACTTGGCTGATTCATTGGAAAATTTAGTCATATTTTTCCTGATACGCCATATATTGAATGCAGTCATCAGAAAAAATATCCAATTCAATAAAATTAAAGCCAAGCAAGGCATGTACATATAGTACTTCAATTCCGGCAGCTCGTACACTGAAGAAAAAAGAAAATCACAACTAGTTAGCTTTAGTTCCTGACTGTATACACCGTGACATTTAATCGGTTGATTTTCAGGAGTGTTCAGTTCAATGAACTCACAACTTTCCAGAAGGAACATGGGCTAACAAATTAAAAAATTAATTGCATTCCCCATAGTAAATTCAATAAGGGCCTATAACTTTACGGAAAGAGACTATAGGTATAAAAAAACTATTACCTAAACTATTGAATCCATCAATATATCTGGAGAGTTATTGGGCGAGACCTAACAGATCATTCGCAAAAGGTGCCGCTTGGCACAGTTGATCTTTGGGATAATTAGAGCTGATTTAGACCCAGTGACACTCGGTGACACGCGACAGGTAGGCGGGGGAGGGTGGAGAAAAGTGCACCTGTCATGTGTCACCGAGTGTCACAGTGTCTAAATCAGCACTAATTGTGAATACACAAAAGCCACAAAAAAAAAAAAAAAAAAAAAAAATCAGCACTAATTAACCCAATAATCAGCTGTGCCAAGCGGCTTCTTTTGCGAATAATATGCACGGTGTCCATAAAAATCCCCCGATAGTAAGGAAAATACGCATTTACAAATACAACTGTCAGGAATCACGAGCAGCGCAATTTTCGTAAAGATCATCAAGGAAGAGTTAGAAACTTAGAACACCCACAAGCAATCGAATAAGTTACAGAATCCTCACTTAAGGGCCCCGGAGACGGTCAAACTGTTTGACTCAAACCTTACGTGTTTGATCAAACCGTTTGAGGTCGGTTTGAACGGTTTGTCAAACGGCTCTGCGCAGCTTATAGATTGTATTGCACCGCAGTTATGTTGTATATTTAACCAATGTATAGATAGTGGAGTGTTTCCTGACTTGATGAAACTAAGTAAAGTCATACCTTTGTTTAAAGCCGGTAGCACATTAGACCCTACTAATTTTAGACCTATATCGATACTACCGACTCTTAGTAAAATATTTGAAAGACTAATACTAAATCAGTTACAGGGCCATTTTTATCTTAATAACTTGATGCATATCGACCAGTTTGGTTTCACAAAGGGTCGTTCGACAGCCGATGCTGGTGTTGAACTTATAAACAATGTTTTTGATGCCTGGGAAGATGCAATGGATGCTATTGGTGTCTTCTGCGATCTATTCAAGGCTTTTGATTGTGTCCATCATGACACTTTTGTCAGGAAGCTACGCCACTATGGTGTAAAAGATCAGCCACTTCACCTTATAGAGTCATATCTAACGAATAGAGTTCAGATAGTCGATATTAATGGCAAGAGATCACCTGGATCTTTAATAGTCCCGCAGGGTTCAATTCTTGGTCCTTTCTTGTTTTTAGTATATATATATTAGTATATATATACTTGATTTGTCTTATCTTGTTAAAGAAAAACATGGATTAGTATTGTTTGCTGATGAGATACTTCTTTGATATTCAAAGTTAAAAGACAACAGTCAAACTATGACGACGTAAACAATGCTATCTCTAATGTAGTCAACTGGTTTACTGTTAATAATTTATTACTTAATGAAAAGAAAACGAAATGTGTAAAATTTGTATTACCTAATGTTAAACCAATAAATACAGATATATTAGTTAAAGGACAGAGATTGGACCTTGTAGATTCGACAGTCTTTTTAGGCATTACTTTGGACGCTAAACTCCAATGGGATGCTCATATAACTAAATTTAATACTATAAATAAAGACAAGTTGGTTGCTTATGTCAGCCGACTACATAAAATTAGTAATTCTTTTAAAGGCAATTGTATACGCTATTACAATAAGGTCCCTACTGATATTAAAAACTTGCCTTTAGACAAGTTTAAAATAATTATAAAAGAGAAATTGTATAAAAAAGGTTACTATAGGATATCTGATTACTTAGAGGACAGATGTCCATGGGAATAGATTGCTTGAGTGGCAGGCCTTTTCGATATTTAATTAGCATTAATTTTGTAATATTTTAATTTTTTATTTAAAAAAGGAAACGCAAAAGATGCGACGACTGTGGAGTTTCTTCGGTGAGCTCTTCTCCACAGATTCCGCCATTGTGTTAGTGAACTCACCTAAAAAAATGTAATGACGGATCTAAGTGATGTAATAACATCCTATGGAAATAAATTAATTTGACTTTGACTTTGACTTTGACAGTCTGATTCTGTACGCTGTCGTAATTACGCTGTAAAATTATGAAATTGCATCAAACATGCTTCAAACACGTAAATGTTTGACAAACCGTTCAAACCACCTTTGTAAACGATCAAAATGGTTTGAGTCAAACCAAACTTTACGTGTTTGAATCAAACCGTTTGACCGTCTCCGGGGCCCTTTGAAAAGACAACTCACTCATCGCTAAGCATAACTCGAAGTGTGGCTGGAAGATATCCGGGTAGGCACTCAAATCCACATTGTCAATAACGACCACGACGACAGAGACCAACAGTGGGACGCCCCAGGCGTACACAGCGTACCATATGAACTTCGAGAGCTCACCGCGACGGTGAATCGGGCGGGACTTGAACATACCTCTGAAATAAAAAACAGGTACATAAAGCCTCTCATTTTTATATTCCCTACATATTTGTCATGTCACCCTTGTTTTCCCTAAAAAATCGGGACAGCAGTGTTGCATTTCTGAATCACTTCTATCTAGATAATTAGCATTCCGCATCTTAATAGGACAGAGGAACATTATTCCCACATTATGCTTCGTGTTGCAAACATTTAATATGATAACTATTGTCACAAAATGTCATGTAGGGTATTTTTTGAAAAGTTGAAAATATCTAAAGTATGCTACTATACAATTCTACATGTTGCAATTCTAGTCCCGAAATTTCCATGCCCTATTTAAGGGTTAACAAACTAGTAGCTCTGTGTGCTGTAGACCTCGCGAGTCTATATAATAGCTTGTATCTCTTTAAATTTATTTTTATTTTTTCTCCCCAAACATCTCCAACCCCTTAAAATTTACTTATATACAGGGTGTCCAAAAAGGGTGTTGGCAGTTTGTACCCAAAAATTATATACGAAAAATATATAATTTCATAATTTTATTACTATTTGCAAAAAGTACATACAATGGAAAGTTAACGACAAAAAAATTATGTTGTCCAAATGACGCCCATTACATCTTAATCCATTTTCTAATGATATTCGCACTGGGAGATAAAGAAATGTCCCGTACATTGAACTGCGCGCGATGTTAGCGGCGAGCTGTTATTATCGAATTATTGTTTTGATAATAAGCTCTTACATAAAATGCGCGCTGAGCTCCGGTATACAAATCCATTTCAACAAAATTTCCAATAAATTTCACGTATGACATTATATTTGTTTTTGCTACCTACCCTCATTAAGACGATTTATTGATATTTAAAAGTGCAAATACTCTTTTTGGATATTTTTTTAATAGGTATTTTTTTTATATATATTCTCAATTGCAACAGAACACTATATAGAAATAATATTATTAATAGCCTTTGCTACAAAGGCGAGCTAATCTCTAAAGAGAGATCTCTTCCAGCCAACCAATGCGTTGTGAGAGACACTTCATTAAAGTGGGATGACAAGAACTTGCGTTTTATTTGATTTTTCTTATTTTGTTTTTTTTTTATTGATTGAGAAATGTGACCTGCAGAGGAAAACAGCCTCAGCGGTAGACCTTGTAAGCTGGCAAACCCCATAACTCCGTCATTTAAAAAACAAAACAAAAACTAACTCGATAAAAATATTCGATTGATTTATCGAACCTGCTCACAAAATTTCACGAGAATCGGTTGAAAAACGCGACCTGTAGAGTAGAACAAACAGACAGACAGACAGACAGACAGACAGACACACAGATAGACAATAAAGCAATTTTGGCCAACCTGAAACGGAAACGCTTCGCTCGCTCGGTCAATCACACACGTATTTCTTATAAGAGATATTTATACTTGCACTTCATCGTAGTCGAAAATGTTTGCACTGGTTAAGTACCTACCTAAAAGTCCACCAGATGTCCAAAGACATAACATTCATCCAGAAAAATGTTGACAGAGTCAAGGCGTAGTTGATAGCACCTGGAAATAATACAAGTAAACATAAATTATGGACTTTAGAAAAGCTAGTACCCTAGTCTAAAAGTTTAGGGATCACTATGCTACTGAATCAAACTGTAAACTATAAGTATAACAAAATGCTGAAGAATATCTCAAAATTACAAAGGTTGGCTAATATTCTTTAAAATTAAATTGTGAAGGTGGCACTATATTGGAACATTGGCTCTTCCAACAATAAACGAGTAAGTAACCTTTAAGATAAATAAATTAAATTGAATATATAATTTAAAATGAATCAAGCATTGAATGCAGGACCATATTTTAGCAGACTTTTTGGTCAGATAGTCTTGCGATGACTGAACAGTGGATGGCTCATCTAGCTATACATTTTTGTTGCAAACTAGACGTGTATAGACGAATGCCGTCGTCGTCGGCACGTTTGCATCGCCGCCGTCTGTTTTCTCCACCTATTATTACAAGATCCAGTAGCAGATAGATTAATTTATTTTAACTGCAGCTATTCGTGATCATCGTGTGGGTTGTAAGGTCAACAACCGACCTCACAAACCTTGGTGTCAGAGTTATAGAGCCGACAAAGGCCACTGACTTGGCTCATGTAACGACTAAATAGTAGCCGGGACCAACAACGGCTTAACGTGCCTTCCGAAGCATGGAATTATCTTTCTTTTCGGACAATCAGTTGATTCAGCCTGCGATGTCCTAACCAAACTTGGGAAAGTCTCACAAAGATATTTTTGTTTCACAGTATCCCCACCGGGAGTTGAACCCGGAACCTCCGTAATGGGCGTCGAAATCTCGACCACTCGGCCACGGAGACTGCAGCTATTAGTAGCTCAATTATCGATACGGTCATATTGGTCATAGAAGCTCACATTGACGTGCGCCTCAAACTATTTAAGCAGGCGTCGACACATCATCAGTTAGCGTGAGTGAGTCGACGGCTGGCTGTCGACCTAGTACACGACTGCCTTCGTCAAAGGGTGGTTCGTGTGTCAACCATAGACTTAGAATTTTTATGGTGTCAACACTAAAATGGCGCCGTGTTAAGCGACTAATGTTCCCACTTTCAAATAACTGTCGCGTCGCTGTCGCTCTTAGTTGTCGCGCAAGTCTGCGCAATACCTTATAGTGCATTATCATCATCATCTAAAGGTCTTGCTCTTGTTACAACAAGTACTCTAACAATATTGATATATTCAGTAGGAAAATAAATGTGTTTATAAAAGGTATTAGGCAGGCTCAGATTAATTAATCTCCAGTCAATTGTTCGTAGATCTTTTAAAATAATTTCATTGTTTCAAAATTTATTACTTTGCATGTCTTTTTTTTTTTTAATTTCAGATTTTTTTTAAAGCTTAGCTTGACCCGTCACAACTATTTAAATGTACTTGTTTTTGGTGGAAATTATTTAGGCTTACTGTTTACTCTATTTAATTTTAATCTAGCTGTAATATTGTAAAAGCTGTTTGTTTCATGAAAAAAAAAATATATTTGTTCCCGATTAATTCTGTGGCAATGCTTTAAGCTTGTGAGGAAACTATTAATAAACTTCCGTTCTTTAACTTGTGGGTTATAAAGTTCGGATCACTAATATACGAAAGAACTGACAATAATATCAAAAAACTTACTGTACGATTTGCAAAACTTAGAAGTTTTGTTTGATAGAAGTTTATGGATGGCTTGGAGAAGGAACGTCAGAGCGAGGGTTGCTACATACGCCATCAGCACTATCCCCACCAGGTTCCGGAGCTCACGAATAGCACCGTACACAAACAACACCAGTAGCAAAAAGAAAAATGATATCAGCAATGCTGAAAAAAAATAATTTTGGACGCTTTGAAATTTTATATTTTTTTTTTATATATATTATTTAAGCAGGCAAACGAGCGGACGAGCCACAGTGGTGGTAAGTGGTCATCGTCGCCCATGGCATTCGCAACATCAGGGGGGTTGCCAACGCGTTGCCAGCCTTTGAGAGCCCTATAAACTCGCCCCTTGAAGAACCCCATGTCAAAGCACAAAGGAAACACCTCAGGGGGGAGCTTATTCCACATCCTGCAGGTACGCGAGAGGAAAGATCGCGACGCCCGTACATTTTTGGGATGCCAAGCATCCAAGACGTGAGGAAATTATCAAATATTCGCAATTTCGCACACTTTCACTTTGTTTTATATTTAAAACTAAATTTTAAGCAATAAGTTTTAGCTAAGGCAACTGCAAGTACAGTCCGCAGTCAGCGGTGCCTGCAGACCAGTGGTGTAACGACTGCATCTCAGATTGATAAAGACGGCAAAAAACGTCAAAAATGACGCTACTTTAAAAAAAAGTCTGTCGCGCCGCGGCGTGCAGTCGCTGCACGTGCTTCGAATTCGACGCTGCAACTGCACGTGAACGACTGCCGGCAGTTGGCACTCGCAACTGTCTTCCAACTTGAACTTTAAGCCGTTCTATCTAAAGACGAACTTTTGTGTAAAATTGCTATATATAATTCTGTGCCTCCTGTGACGAGTGATTTAAGTTGAGTTGTACCCTTTTTGTGTTTTTGACATGAGTATTATCAGAAAAAAATTACGTTTAAAATGGTCTAACTCACGTTCTTCTATCTGCTATAGTTTCAGAGATAATTTTGTGCAAGGTGATACAACTGCCCGAATTTTGGCAAAAAAGTCGTGAATATCAATATTTGTGGAGTTGTAACCTCAAAAGTATTCACTCAGCACACAATTTTTCGTGCTTCGTGATTTAAATGCGATTATATTCAATTTCACTTTTTTTTTCTAGTACATTTATGGTGAATATTGATGTGTATAGAGTAATATCCCTTTGAACCGACTCTTTCCGACATAATACCTAGGGTACAAATCGACATATACCTACCATTTCGGAAAAGAATGTATGCCTTTTTTTTGGGAAAAGTGATACATCGTGACATGAATCTTTCTACACAAAACAGTTTTTATGTGTAAACAGATATAAATGTAATTGTATCTAAAACTCAAACCATTTTTAAAAATATTTCTGTAGAACAACTATGTGCTTAATGATACAAGTGCGGATGGCCGAGGTGCGCGGGGTGAAGCGCCCCGCGTGATCGGGGATGCGCGGGACCTTAAACCGTAGTGTCGCCGCGGTCTTGATGGACCAAACTAAACTAGCTCCGCTTTTCTGAATGTAGAAGGTATTTTGTTCTGCCATTCTTCCCTTTCGGGTATAAGAACTTCATATAACCTAACAAAGTTCTGTTTCATAGTCATCACATCAGAGGGCATCGCCATGATAGGATTCCTGATTAGATTTTCAGCTAATCTACTCATCACATTAGAGGACACCTCTTCCTTCCGGCTTCAAGCGAGCGAAGCATAGCTGTTTGAGCTTCTTTCTGGACATGTATGTGAAGCGGTGCTATGTTAAGCACCGCTTCCATGGCCGGAGTAGGTGTGGACGAGATGGCCCCTGTGATAATCAAACAGGCAAGTCTTTGCAGACTGTTCAGGGAAGCAATATATGTTCGCATAGTGGTTTTCTTAAACCACGACAGGCAGCCATAGGTAACCATAGGCCTGACTATGGCCGTGTACAACCATAGAGCGTGTCGGGGTTTAAGCCCCCACCTAGAACCGACCAGGCGACAGAATGTGCCCAGTGCAGACTTTGCCTTTTTAACCACATAAGTGTTTATTCCATATGAGCTTATGATCAAGGTATATACCGAGATATTTAGCTTCATATGCAAAATTTATAGTTTTGCCGAAGAGTGTAGGAGGCCAGAGTTTATCTAGAATCCTTCTCCTCGTGAAGGGAACTATAACGGTTTTGCTAGCATTGACAGATAATCTGAATTGCACGCACCACCGTTCAACTTTCCTAAGAGCATTTTGCATAAGACTTGATACCGTGTCGGGACATTTACCCACAATGGATATGATCAAGTCATCAGCATATCCCTGGGTATACAAGTCTGCCGAATTAAGTTCGTTTATCAGGCAATCAACTACAATGGACCACAGTAGCGAGGATAAGACCCCTCCTTGCGGGCACCCCCTCGTCACTCTCACATCAAGAGTGCAATCAAAAAGGGTCATCCGAACTGTCCTTGTAGTCAGCATTGATTCGACCCACACTAATGTCGTCTCATCAATACCTCTATCTCTCATACATTTGAGTATGATGTCTGTCTAGGTGTTATCAAAAGCTCCCTCAATATCTAGAAAGGCACAGAGGGCGATCTCCTTGTCTTCAAGCGCTCTCTCCAAACGATCCGTAACCTCCATATGGTTTCGGTCGATTTTCCTTTCTGGTACGCATGCTGCTTCACATGCAGGGGTATCACACTAAGGTAGTTCTCCCTGATGTGCAGATTAATAACCTTTTCAATCGTTTTTAGAATGAAAACGGTGAGACTTATCGCTCTAAAGTACTTAGGGTCGGCTTTATCCCGGTCACCCCCCTTGGGAATAAACGTTACACGAAGCCTAGTCCATTGTAGTGGAATATGTCCCCAAGCCAAACTAGCTCTGAAGATTCTCACTACAATCCCTAAGATGGCATCTTTACCTTGCTGGAGTAGTGCAGGAAAGACGCCATTCTCCCCTCCGGACTATAGGGCTGGAAGCTATCAATCGCCCACTCAACTCTATGAGGTTTAATTATAGATGTGGCCCTCTTCCAGTCTTCTACAGAGGGCCTGGACTTAGTCATCCTTATAGCCGGGGGGAGACTTGTGTGGCCCAGGACTTCTGAGCCAGGAAAGTGAACTTTTGCTAGGAGTTCTAGTGTCTCCCAGGCAGAGTTAGTAAAAATCCCATTCAGCCCTCTGAGTAGGCCAAGATGAGATGGAGGCGATTTAGACAGAATCTTGTGAATCTTGGCAATGTGAGGCGTGCTGTTGATCGCCTCACAGAACCTTCTCCAAGATTGTCTTTTTGCTCTCCTCAGTTCCTTGTTGAAGCCTGTGAGGGCAGAGCTGTAGGCATTCCAGTTAATAAACGTTGATTAATTTTGTAAAACTTGTATTTATTTTCACATTCCACATCTTTTTCATTGAGCGGTACATCTTGACTTTTATCATTTAGCACATATTTTAAAAGACTAGGATTTGAGTAAACTGATACAATTCAGGTAAATTATGGAAATAAGCGAATGCTAAGTAAATAAACAAAATCTCTAGGGTTATATCTTTATCTTTTGTTTGAAGAACATTGTGCTAGGATCATTATTTTTATGAGTTATTAGATGTTTTAACTTCGTGTATATCAGTTTACACAAAGACAACTTAATTTTAAGTACTTAGGTGCAGTGTAATTTAACTATACAAGTATCATTTATTACATGATTAATGCACGTAATAGACAGAAGAACAGGTACAACTCACAGGTTTTACATGAATTACTTATAAGATTTAATATTTACCAATAAAACTAAAATATGCTATAAAAGAAAATGTTTTACTGTACTAAACAAGATACTCAAGTCTAACCTAGCCCACTTAGTTCATGAACTAGAATTTTTTAAATCTTGTTTTTGCTCTCCTGTAAAATGATGATTTTTCATTTGTATCACTTATTGTCGCGACGAACGCGAATCCCTAGGTGAGTTGAGACATACATTGCGATTATTAGTTACAGCACTAGTAAAAGAAAAATAAAGAAGAGTTGTCTATGGAAAGTTGGGCCGTAGATCTGATAGACCTCAGTTGACATTTCGGTAACTTGTAGCTACATGTTGGTGGCAGAGTTTCATTTCTGTAGTGAGTGTTGAAACACTCACGTCAAGTTCTTGTTATATGAATATAACAAGAACTTGTGCTGGCGCTGCAGCTTGGAGCAGCTCATGTGTACCGAGGGAGACGCCGTGAGCACCTGTAGCACAGCACTGCACTGCAAGTTGAGTAACTAGATCGTTAATTGTAGTCTTTGCTACTGATTCTTCGGTGTCTGTCTAGCTCCCGTGTGAGTGAGCTTTTCTGTTCCTGTTCCTGATTATTGTTGATTTCCAGCAGGGATGGATTCCGGGATTGCGGATCGGAATCCATGATGCTTCTATGGATGAGCTGCGGCTTGAAGAACTACTTGTAGTCCAGGTTGGATATCTGGTTGTCGGTTGAGCGATCACACCTGGGTGATCGCAGCGGCGATTGGATCTGGGCTGCAGACCAGGTTGGATACTCTCCCACACTTGATTGAAGTGTGGCTTGGGTCTGGGATGTTCTAGAGAATCTTCGGATGCATCCAAGTACTGAGCGTTGACTTGATCATAGACGTCTGATTAACTCATCGCATCTATTGTGTTTCCCATAGGAGTTCTGCTGGACTAGTTGCCTGATATTATGAATACGATGAGAACGCGTTTTACTGTTGACTGAGAGATGAGACACTGGGGAAGGTCGTGGAGTTACAGTGGCATTCCAATGCCAAACGATTAGAAGTTGCTCATGTTGTTTTATTTATGAATGCAGATGTGCTGAGGTGTTACCAGTGAGTAGAGCCGACAACCATCACCTTTATCAATGCGAAGCAGAATATATAACCCAGCATCAGTTTCTACGAGTCCGGGCATAATAAAGAAGTCATCGCGAGCGGAGCAGTTGCGGAGAGGTATGTGGATATAAATAATAACATAATCACATAAAGGCACTCAATCCCTCTCTACATAACGGATCCATTTTATCCGCCGCGACACTTATTACAGGAGGCACAGAATTATAATTTTTATAAAGTTACAGTTACAAAAACTTACTAGCGGCAGAATAAATTTCAATATTTGTGTTATCCTCCAGTTTATTGTTGTTGTTAATTTTCAATCTGTATGTGGGGAAGGGACCCCTTACTATTCCTTTGTTTGATTTGGTCACCACAAAATCCACACAGAATTCATCAAATGCCCATTTCATCCATCTTCGGTAGTAGTTAGGTCTGTCCCGTCGTACGCTAGCGTCCTGTTCACAACAGAAATACCATACACATATACACACACACGTAAATTTTACCATATTATTTCACTTATAACAGTTTTATCTAAAATTGGGCTTGATGGTACTATGATAATATTTTTTTGTGTTTTATATTACGAGATTACTCGTAGATTTTAATGCTTCGGAAGGCACGTTAAGCCGTTGGTCCCGGATACTATCTAGTCGTTACACGAGCCATGTCAGTGGCCTTTAGCCTTCGATCACATCGAAGCCTTTAGCGGCTCTATAACACTGACACTAGGGTTTGTGAGGTCGGTTGTCGACCTTACAACCCACACAAAGAAGAAGATGAACCAATTGTATGTAATAAACGTTATATATATCTATCTCTTCCTGCATCTTTAAGACAAGCTCCGTCGTCTATTGATTCTTTTAAGATGCGCTTGAAAGCCCATTTTCTATCTCTTCTTGTTTAACCATTCCTTTGCAAGCTTCGTTATCGGTATGTTCCTGTATTATTTTTTAATTTATCTATGTACCATCATATCACATTATATAATATTATTAATTATAAATGTAAAAGTATAATTGGATGTTTGTTTCGCTTTCAATTCTTGACTATTGAACGGACTTGGATGAAATATGGAATGGAAATAGTTTTTGACGGAAAATATCATAAAATAAATAATCCCACGGGGAAAAATTTACAAGCGTAGCAACGGTTCATAATTAGCAAGTATATGATATGATAACTGCAACACATTTATGAACATGTGATATTGTATTTATGTAGTAGCTATTTGGATATATATGTCGGAGATTGAAGGTAGATTGATCGTAAACAAACGATTGACAGTTCGGTTTCTAACGTTAGATTAGCATTGTTAATAATTGAGGGTAGATTGTTCGTAAACAAACTAGTGTCACTTGTCAGTTTGAATGGTAACGTCAGATTGGCGAATGAGTTGATGTAGGTGAGTGAGTTTGTTGAATGAATGAGTGAACAAAGTGAAGTCCTTTATAAGAGCAGGAGTAGAATGGAACCCTCAGTAGGTCCGTGGCAGTCGTGGTGATAACTTGTGTGTCTGTGAGGTTGAGTGAATACTTCGAATGGACGTGTGAGTCCATGTGTGGTGATCGAATATGTCATGAAGGAACAAAAAATTTACGCGCCCGCCCTGTAATTTTTTCTTCCTTCATGGAATAATATGTGGTTTCGATGAATGCGTGTGGAATAGTGTTGGTTGTTCCATTATTGGTTGTACCACAGTCCAGTGATGTTTGTAACCGTAGGTAGAGTGATATTGTGTTGATAGCTAGTTTATCTGATATTCGTGTAGTACTTTGAGAGTAGGTGTTGTTATCATGACCGCGGGTAGAGTAACTGTAATGTGGACGAGTTACATAGGGTCCGGGCGGGGCCGTTGTATGTTGGCCAGTGTTCAGTGTCTGTTTTCTTTCATGCCCGTGTTTCCCAGTGGCATAACTGTTGGTGCTCGGACCTACCTAAACCCCATTTAGGGTGTGATCGGTCCCGATCGCTCATGATAACGACTATGGTTAGATAGTGTTGCTATTTAGAAAGGTTCTGTCCTGAAATCTTACTATGAAACACCCACGTGTATTGTGTATAGCTTTCCTGACAAACGTATTGCGTAATCACGTGTCGCATTGTTAGTTTACCTATTGTGATAGTTTAATAATCGATCTCTATGGTGTGTCTTTTCATTTTTCTTTCTCTTTTCCCGTCATATATATATATATAGGTACATACTTACTAATGCGGTTCAGGGACTCAAAGTGAGTCTTGGCCTCCGACACGAGATTGCGCTATTTATCGCCGGTTGATGGTTATCGCGCAGATCTGATTCCACGACTCCAGCGGTCTAGGCCGGCCGACTGGGCGTCGTCCTACTGGTCGCCCCAGATACGCTCTCTTGGTTCCGCGATCTTTCAACCTACATACTATATATATATATATATACATATTGGCAGCCGTTTTGCTTAAATGGGGTGGTTGTATTGTTCTCTTCTTTGGTATTGGGTATGTTAACTTCTCTTTCTTTTGAAACATAGCTACAATTTTAACACCTTAACTTCTTTTTCTATTTTGATTTTAAATCAAATGTAAATATATAGTATGTAGGTTGAAAGAATGGGTGAAGATCAATACTTTTGTGTAATAAATTATACCCTACTCTACGCTTCCCTACTCTACACTACCCTACTCTACCTTACTCTACTATTATCTAATCTACACTACCCTACCCTACCTTACTCTACTCTACACTACCCTACCCTTCCTTACTCTACTATTCTCTACTCTACACTACCCTACTCTACCTTACTCTACACTACCCTACTCTACCTTACTCTACTCTTGTCTAATCTACACTACCCTACGCTACCTTACTCTACTCTATTCTATTATTTAAAATAAAAATCATTAAGTAGTTTTAAATTCATTCCAACCTTTTGTGGTCTTGTTCATTACAATTAAAATAATTATTTATTTATTAGTTAATAAACGAAAGTACTTACCACTCCTATTCTGAAATCCCTCATAGGTCCTCTTCTTATTGGTGCTGCACATGCATTATTAATAATTTTATTGTTTTTGACAAACTGGAAGTTATCTATTAAATTTAAATTGCTTTTCCCGCGTAGCCCAGGGCCTTCAGGATCGATTTTGTAGATATTTATGTTCTTGTAATCGACGTTAATATCAGATTTATTCGTACGATTACGAATATCATCTACAGTTGTGCAAATTAATACCTTTGAGGTGTAGTAGAATATTTTATCTTCTGGACAACATTTAGCGATGCACCGTTTTTCCTTACAGAGTTGCGTTAAGTTAATAATTTCATCATTAGCAATATTTCTATAGTCATTATCACATTGTTTTGTTCTATTGCTTTCACATTTCACTACATGAAAAATGAAATATACTTGCATGAATAATTTTAATACACCCATTCTGTATGGAATAGAGTATAGTAGTTGTCGTTTGTTTAGTTGGAATGAACCATATTGCAGAGTATTAATTAATTTCCTTTCCTTTATTGTGGTTTGGACATTGATAGGGTTGCAAAAGGTACATACCTATTTATTTTTTTAAGAGAAACTTCTTTAGGCGCGTTGAGGGTAAAATTTCAAGGTCGCGTTACGGAAGTGACGTCAAATCGTCACATTGAAGGGGAGAGCCACCGGATAGATCGCCAGAGAGAAAGAGACAAAAATAGTAAGCAATTTTACTACATTGATATATCATTTTGGATGTCAGCTGTCAAACTTTAAAAATTATAGGTCTCGACGAGATGAATAGATCCACATTTCAGATGACAGCTGTCAAACTAAATACTGCCATAACTCGGAAACTATTGGTCCTAGACTACTAGTGTGTAGGGACAAATTATAGGTCTCGACGAGATCCACATTTTGGATGACAGCTGTCAAACTTCAAACGGACATATCTTTTTTTTTATATTTTATGGCCTGGTTACACGACCTTTAAGCCAAGTCTTATATACAAAAAAACGGAACACTTCACTTTTTTTTTTAGTTCTGTTCTGTTATATTGGTTTGATTCTGTACGTCACTGTCAAATTAAGCCCAACGGCTGTTTGCTCAATAACAAACAGCGAAAGAATACCTCTAAACATACATTTTGATTTAAGTTTTAAGGTCGAGTTAGCTCGCGTTTTTTGTGGAATCAAATTAAAATCTTTTGACTTAAGATAACATTATATTCATAAATCACATATTATAAAACTTAAAAATAAGGTTAATATATTGCTTTTCCGTTTATAAATAATATCTACAGCCTCTCTCTTCAACGTCCAGCAGTAGTTCATAAATAAAAAAAAAACATACAACATTTATTTCTTAGCTCATCTAATATTTTTTTTCTATATTGCGTTATGCTTAAATGGGGTGGTTGTATTGTTCTCTTCTTTGGTATTGGGTAAAATTTCAAAGTCGCATCACGGGACGGGACGACCGAGCGTCACGGCATAGCGTGACGAAACAGATTTTTCTATATCTTGTCAAAAAAGTTTCACTTCTGACGTGTGTGCTCGGCACACACGCTCTTTTTTTTTGTTTTAGAATTTTAGTATATTACCTATTTTATAAAAATATAAATAAATAAAATAAATCAATCGTTTATTCAGTTATTTTTTAACAGTGAATTAAATTATCATAGATTCCGCCAAACTGCGAAATATCTCCCCTATTGTACGTTACTTGCTATCTACTCGTAAATGCAATTTACATAAGCTCACATTTTTTAAAGACTTCCTTTTACAAAACAATACAAATTTACCTTATTTATGCATCTACCTATTGTTCAAGTTTTTGAAATATATGTTTTATTAATTTGGATACATTTTTGCTCGTGCTGTTTCGAATGCATAACGGTATACCATTGTATATTTTAGGAATGAGTTCTGGGTACAATTAATGCTTCATTACTTATCCTTCTAAGCAAGCGAGGATTTGTTAATGGCACTTTAAACTCATTACATACAAATTCTTCTAACGAACGCTAACTGAAATAAAGCAGTCGGGTAATGATACATCGACTGGCAGTATCGTATTTTACATTTCGGGAATAATTTTATAAAATACAATTACATGAGGACCATCGGGTTGAAGGGCTCGATATTAAAGAGGTCAGAATCTTCACCGATGGATCCAAAACTGAGGCAGACACAGGTTCAGGAACCTTCTCGGAGGACCAAAACATCAAGCTAGCCCTTCCACTGGGTGTCCATAATACAGTTTTTCAAGCTGAATGTACGGGCATCATCACGGCTGCTAATGCTATAGCATCGAGAATGGTAAGAAGCTCCTCCATTCGAATCCTCTCTGACAGTATGGCCAGCCCTAAAAAGCAACACCATAAACTCGGGACTAATCTACGAGTGTCACAAACGACTAATGGAGGTATGTCAACACAGCCGCGTAACCCTTCAATGGATAAAAGAACACAGCGGGTCTAGAGGTAACGATGCAGCGAACTCATAGAGATTGGCTCGTAGAGATTCTAGCTTAACAGCATATCGACCCGGGCCTATCATCCCTCTTCCCTTCAGGATGGTACGTACACTACTTAGAGAATCAACTAGGAACGAACATGCCATTCTTTGGACGAGCCATGAAGAGTGTAGACAGGCTAAGCTGGTCTTGCCGTCCCCCAGTAGCGCCAGGCTCGCTAAGACCCTGCTTCGGCTAAGTAAACCACGCTTTCCATTCTATACAAGGCCAAAAAGCAGCCATAGGTAACTGGGGTTTAAATTCGGGAAGACGTAATGTAATTTTAATTTTAAAATCCAGCTAACCTTTTCGTTTTTGTGACCAATGAAAGAGAGATAATTATTGATTTATTTATTTATGCTACATGTACTAGCTTAGGATCTACATAGGTTACATTGCAGTTATGCACATGTGCCTTGTCAAGGCATTGCATTATTGGATCAGAGGCATGCAGTGAGAGGATTATTACAACTCTAAAATAAATTAAGAAATAAAATTCACAAAAAATAATAACAATAAAAAATAATAAAATATATAAAACATTGGGTTATGTATAAAGTTTGAATAGATTAAAATTGTAAACATTCAATATTGTAAAAAGTAAATAAGATTTAAAATTGTAAAATTAAAAGTCATAAATAATAAAACTGTACTATACTAACTATACCTACACCTACTATATTTTTGTAAATAAATTATTCTAGTTAACAGTTTAATAAAAATTTAAAACTAATTTGTAAACTGTTTAGGGTAAAGACTAGATTAGAGTATGATACTTTTATAAAAACTTTTTTTAAAGGGTAATCAATGTTTTAAATAAATGACTTAATTTTATTTTAACTAGATTAGATCATGATTCACTTAAAAATTCACTAACGGAGTAATAAGACTTTGATAAAAGAAATGCTTTAAGTTTTGTTTGAAAAGGTATATCATCTGTTTCGTTTTTAATTTGATCAGGTATCTTATTGTATATTTTTGCAGCTTTGTAATGTGGCCCCTTTTTTACTATTTCTAAATTTGCTTTGGGAAGTTCTAATTTATTACTTCGTCTAGCACTTTTAACGTAGTAATTTTTTTTTATATATTTCCGTACAAAGACAGCAGCTTCCATAATAAAGATCTTTAATATCTTTTCTTTTATAAAATATGGCTTACAGGTTTCTCTAGGTTTAACGTTATACAAAATGCGTACGCATTTCTTTTGTAATATAAAAATATCGTGCGATTCTACACTATCACCCCACAGTAGAACCCCATACTTCATATAAGAGTATGCGTACGCATAGCAAGCCGACAGGGCCGCATCCTGATGAGTGTTTCGTTTTAAAGTTGATAAGGCATACGTAAATTTTGAAAGCTTCGATTTAATTTTTTGTACATGGCTCTTCCAAGTATCCAATGTAATTCCCAATAAGGTAAACTCGCTTACTTCATCTACATTAATTTGGTGGGCAACACTGCGCAAATCAAGGCTCGACTTTTGTCTAGGTTTAAATTGAATTAGTTTTGTCTTATTGAGGTTTATATCTAAGTTATTTTCCGTTAGCCAGTTCTTGATCATTTTGAAGCTTTCTACTATATTTTCCCTGCTCTCGTCATCGTTTATGCATTTAAAAAGTATTGACACATCGATGAATTAATCCGATGAACTTTTGAGTTTTGGGATCCCGTATCACACTCGAACGAATCATATTATTTTGCATGAATGATAAAAAAAAGGGAAGAAAAAGGAACGAAAAAGAAAAAAAAAGAAAAAGATAAGGGCATAGCTGTCAGATGAGATTTTTATGTCAGATCATTTACGTGCTCTCTTAAATTTTGCAATCGACACGTCCATAAAGCAGGGACCGATTAACCATTGAATATGACTCTCCCACAAGGTGGACAGATGACTTGGTGAAAATTGCTTGGCACTGGTGGATGCAAGTAGCACAGTTCACGTTGGAAACCTATGGGAGAGGCCTATGTTCAGCAGAGGCCTTCCGGCGATGTTGTTTACTAACCCGCTTCACCTTTTCAGTGCAATATCTCCGTACCCTAAGGTTTCCTGGAAGAGATTACTACCTTAACAACAAGGCTGTTTTTTGACTCTGTTCTATGTCTAGTTTTTTCTTCGTTGTTTGTTTTTGTTGCCAATACAGAATATTGTATTGTTGTTGATGGATGTTATGTTATTGAAGAGATGCTTTGGCCATCTTCCGGCTCTATCGTCAAACTCTGTGTAGATAATCTAGTATTTGTGGAGACGAGACAAAGATTGGCTAATAATTTTTTACACGACTGCCCAAATTATGTAGTGTTCAGGGTTCAAGTAGTACATATGTGTGTAAAGGTGTGTATGTGAATTTATTTATTCTACCCAAATAATATTAACTTCATTGCATTTGGATGCCTGAACAGATTTGGATGTGTGGGGTATTGTTAGAATCCTTACATCAGCCCAAGAGATACTGGCTATATTAACTTCATTGCATTTAGATGCCGGAACAGATTTGGATGTGTGGGGTATTGTTAGAATCCTTACATCAGCCCGAGAGCAACTGGCTATATTAACTTCATTGCATTTGGATGCCTGAACAGATTTGGATGTGTGGGGTATTGTTAGAATCCTTACATCAGCCCGACAGACATTGGCTATATTTTATTGGCAGACCAGTCGTGTTTTTAATTTTGAGATGATTTAAAATAAAAATTACATTGTATAAATCAACTACTTGCGTATGTTTACTACTTTTTTTATATATTGTATGGGTTTGCTCTTGACCCCGATCCAGCCCGAGAGCAGGGATGGGACCTACGATGTAGCGAGCTTACCTAGAAGGAGCCTATTCACTCTGGCTTTAAAGAGAGTCGGATTATATGTGCTCGGAAATACAGACGCTGCGCCGCCGGCAGGAGATTCCACTCCTTTGCGGTACGCATTATAAAAGATGTTTTGAAGCGTTTGGTGCGCAAGCGAGGAATAGTCACCAAGAAAGGATGGTAACCTGCCGTGCGTCTGGACGTCCGATGGAAGAAGGGGGAAGGCGGAATAAGTTCATGCAACTCTTGAGCACACTCCCCGAACTACAGCCTGTAAAAAACTGATAAGCAGGCAACCTTGCGACGATGAGCCAAGCTGTGAAGCTTAGCTTCCACCAGTTTTTTGTCGCCTATGATTCTCTTGCATACTTACTATAAAAACTATTAATTACCGCAAATAACAATTAGCCTACTATTTACGATGAATGTTATTCTTAATTTATAATAATTTAATTATGAACATTTTAATCGGCATATCAAGCAATTAACAAAAGAGAATCGTCTTACAACTTGGTAAACATAGATTTTTTATCAAATTTGATTAACATATTAGATGCAAATATTTTAAGAGTAGGTTATAATATATACTACATGTAAGCATTTTATTTTACTAAAATAGCAAATGGATGATTATTTTATTTACATTGCCCGAAGTCATAGATATAAAGTGAACTGGAGTGAATAGTTAATTTATTTAAAAATATATAATTGCGTGATTGATAATTATACCTCTATTTTTTTGTGGAATTTGATTCTTAAATGATACACCTTCCCATATACTTCTCATAAAAATAAATCGATACACCTTGCAAGTTTATGTTTTTAAGGAATAACAGAAAAATGTATATATATATTGTATTTTATTGTTGAAAAGTGAGTATAGGTATATTGTGTGTGTATTTTTAAATATACATTTTTTTCTGTTATTCCTTACAAAGCATAAACTTGAAGGTGTTTCGATTTTTTTGATGAGAAGTATATTCGGAACTAATTTGCCAACAACCTTTGTATTTTATTAAGCTTCTAGAATGCAGATTTAGCCATGGTCGAATCGGAATTTATGTCCACAATGCTGTTCTTGCGCCGGTCGCTTTTGCTCGTCGTCGTCGATGAGTAGTTTGAATACTTCCTTTGCAGATTGTCAACTAGCTTGCCTTTCACGGAGAACCTTAAATTGATCAAGTAAATCGATCTTTGTAAAACAGACGTTAAATGGAAAAGGTTAAGTTTAATGACTATTATTTATCAAGGTGACTTGTAGTTCGGCTGCTCCAGCATTGCACAGGAAACTTGATTATTGTAAACAAGAGTTTATGAAAAGAAATGTACAGAAGATACCGAGTCCTGTGAGTTTCTTCTGGCCAATCTTTTCTACAGTGAGCATACACATGGAATTTTTTAGCTAGCAATCTTGCTTCGATTTTATCTACATCCTAATCCGGATCTTAGTCTAATGAGGTACCGTCAAGATCCAAACTAATCTCCCTTGCTGAAGTACGTTTTGTTATATACTCACCGGCACATCTAACCACCCAGCCTTGTATTTCGGGTTAATTTTAAACTACGCTTATTGTTATACATGGTCGATTGTTAGCATCCGTCAATGGCGGACAGGCTTTCGTTTTAATTTTAGTTTTTTAGTTTATTCGAGTGTGTTTAGTGTATAATTTTGATAGTGTTTTATCCAGTGAATGACTCTGAACAATAAACTTTAATAGGACAATTGAAACGCTTGCATTTAGCCGTCATTTATTGATGACTTGCAGCGGCCACGTGGTGGCTTCAGTAATGCTGCTATCATATTACTGGACTCCTTCACCGTACACAGCACCCTGGTCTTAGGATTAGGGCTGTCCTGTGTATCTCATGCTACTTATTTAGCAAAACCACTTGATACTGGCGAAATACTACAAGTAAAACGCCATAAATAAAAAAATTGAATTGAATTGAATTGTTATACATTATAATTGATTTATTGATAATTTAACGATGTTTAAACACACTTAAATAAACGTTAAATTAACAACTTTTTAGCTAACATCAGCTGTAACTAATAGAATTATAAAGAATCGCGAGTATTCCCTGAAATGAAGGGTGGGCTGTTAGTTGTGCCGGTGAGTGTATTTACCTTTTGCATAGCAGTAGAAGTATTTTCCTCTTGAAGACGAATATAAAGAAAATGGCAACACCAAGGAGGTTGTTCCAAATCGTTGCCGTTTTTTCCAACCACCGAGGAAGGTAACCAGTTATTTCCAATATAAAGGTTATGCCCATTACAAAAGCCAACTTTAAGTACAATCCGAATCTAAAAAAAAAATATATTTATATTTTATTATACCTAAATAATGCATATTTTATTTTATTTATTTATGTTTACCAACAATTGTTTACATTATTTCATTTTATAATAACACTATAAAAACTATCTTTCTAAATGTATAATAACAATTACTTAAAGGTAAACTCTGCATGCAATATACCTATTGTGTATTTATCACTAAAACAGTAAACATGTTGTTGGTGGCAACACCAATTAAAAATATAACTTTTTGACTTTTTGACAATTGCTGTCAAATGTTACTTCCGTCCGCCCTTCTGGCATTTCGCTAAATCTTCTATCGGCTCTCTATGTGCTAAATAATTAACGTGCAAATACTAATTTCAATTCAATAGCGAACTTTGTTAACTACAAACGGTGTTTTTACTGTGCCACGACCCCTGGAATAATCAAATCAACGGCCTGTTACAGTCCACTGCCGGACTATGAGCGTCCTGTTTTGCCATAATCTCCACGCTTGGCAGGCGGGTTGGAGATCGCAGATTAAAAGGTTACTGTATCAGAGAGCGCTGCTGCTCGTTCCCTGTTCAATGTGTAGTCCCTAAGTCGCCTCTTACGACACCCACGGGAATGACAAATGTATTCTACTCTGCCGTCACCACACGGCCCCGGAATAATCACAGCAATAGAAATACAGTCCACTTCAACCCCAAGCTACCGAGACCTTTATGTGCATCCGTACAGCAGTTTACTCGTCACAGCCCACAGTGATCTTGACTAAGTACTTAGGTACATATTATAACTACTACGAGAAAATGACGTTCGTAGCGTAGCTACGTAATATTTACCTAAATTTCGAGGAACAGAGACAAAAAGTGGAGACTTCCTTACGACAATACATTTTTCCGGGACATCCCCTAAATATACATTAAAAAATGTTAGCAAATAGTATAAATTAGATAATAATATTTCATGATCTTTTTTACTGCTTTATAACAAATTCCTTATTAATTTGGTTATTAATAACTTATACAAATATAAGAAAAGGTCAAATGCGAATCTATCTTGTGCACTGAGGAGCAACATAAACTAAGGAAAGTAGTTGAGTCATTTCTAATTCTAACAATATTTTACACTAAAGGATCTCAATTGCAAAAAATCAAATCATATTTTATTTAGCAGGTGGCGCCCTCTCGAACAATATATTACAAAATAGGGTCGTAAAAATAATCACGAATTCCCGACTATCTGACTTTTTCCTTACTGTAGTAGGTTGTTTTTTTTTAAATTTGGCTTAGTATTTTTCCGTTTTTTCTTATTGAGGTACAGAACTCTAAAATCTCTTGGCATGAGGAGTACAACAACGTTCGAAACTCCCACATTTGGCCCTGACTGCTATATTCCCAGGCATTGGTATGGTCCACCTGGTATCTACGGAAACGTCGCTTCATCGTGAACTAAATTTACAACGCAAACGATAAGAAAAGGATCTGTTCTGTCGTCATAGGGAATCTTTAGTACGGCTGGATATATAAATTTAAATATAAAACCACGGAGACAATTGTCTCCGTGTATAAAACTATAAAATATTACCTGTTTTGGTTGTTTTTGTAGTTGGCAGCTTCATTGGAAAATTTACTCATGTTTTTCCTGATACGCCATATATTGAAAGCAGTCATAAAAAAAAATAACCAGTTCAATATGATCAATGCCAAGCATGGCATGTACATGTAGTACCGTATTTCTGGTCGCCCGTACACTAAAAAAATATCTTTAATAAATATAATTGTTCGGAACCAAAGTTAATTTATTTGGGAACAATTTATGTTTGGTCTGGCAGCCCTTTTTTCATCTGACAGTCTGACAGTCCAGATAAAGCCCAAGTTACACAGAGCGGGAGCGGCACGCTCCGGGGCCGGGACAAGCGGGACGGCGCTATGCTGCGCCATAGCACCGTCCCGCTTTCCCAGCCCCGGACCGCCCCCGGCACGGCTCTGTGTGACTTGGGCTTAAATATCGTGAAAAGCTAACTAACAATATCAGTTTTTTCAAAGATTTCTGAAAGCGTGCCGCCTCACGGGGAGCGAAGTGGTCATCCTTTGTTACTCTGAGGGTTTTGTAGAAGAAATACAGCGTGTTAGTAAAATTTTAAAAGGTTGTGGAACTACAACTAGCGGCACGTATCTTTAGCTCTGAGCGAGCGGTGACTCTCTCTCTCGCATAGGGTAAAGGTGGGGTGACTGAGAGAGAGGTACCGCTCGCTCAGAGCTAAAGTTACGTGCCGCTAGCTATATAGTTGTTCAGTTTCATGGGCTGACCTACCACCCGAGATGTTTTGTATTATTTTACCAACACGTTGTATAGGTTTCTTTTGGGCTCATCACCGTTGTTGCCTGTCGGAATCAGCTCGGAAAGCTGCAGGCCCGAGTGATGTATCAAGAGACGATGCTGAAGGGCAGGCCGATAGCTGGTGAACCTTGAACACCCTGCTCCCGTCATTCCCAACCTCCCCCTTCCCTCTCCTCTAAGCATTAGAGAAGTGTCGCTACAGTGGGAAGAGGAAGGGATATATTTTATAGGTCTTCTTCTTCGCGTGTCGATGACAAATTAAATCATTCCGGCCCAGAACTTATCCACTTCGACTGCACTATTTGTGGCGTCCATTAAGTCCTGCTGCGAACAGGTGACAGGACAGGCAGGACAGGACACTAAATGAGCCATGGACTGCACCGCTCCACACACACAGTCTATGTTTGGGTTTTCCGAGAATCCCCACCTGAAAGCTTCGCGTATCGTGAACAAGAAAAGACCTGGCCTTGGTAGTTGTGATTCCGTGTTTTGTAGGTAGTAAATACATTCACAATAAGTTAACTCACTTATCGTTAAGCAATGTTCGAAATGTGGCTTGAATATATCTGGAGAAGCACTCAAATCCACATTGTCAATGACGACCACGACAACGGAGACCGACAGTGGGACGCCCCAGGCGTACACAGCGTACCATATGAACTTCGAGAGCTCACCGCGACGGTGAATAGGCCGGGATTTGAAGATACCTCTAAAAAATACAAAATAAACGGTTAATATTAAGGAAACTTAATGGGAAAACCCGTTCTTTTTTTTCATATATCCCTCTACTGATAAACGAAAAACGTTTTAATTTTCGAATTAACACGTTCCCTGTCCGCCATACAAGATGTTTTAGATACGTCCAAAAATATATCGGTTTTATTTTTATGGTTCGCTATTGTACTTTATAAAAAATGCAATTCTACTTGAAAATTGAAGTTAATTTTAGTAAAATATTAATAATTATAATATGACTCCAAACGGAGTCGTGAACGTCTGTATTGAAATTAAAGACCTACCAACTAATCTGTGAATTGAACGGCGGTGCTAGTAGTAATACAAAACTACATTTTAACCAATCACGACTCTACTGCAAGTTGACATTTCCATAATAATGTCGTAGTTCCAATTTTGGCCATTTCCCATATTCTGTAGTAGGTCTGTAATACGACTCCATTCGCAGTCATGGACGTATGTATTTAAATAAAAATAAAGATATTTTAAAATGTAATCGATGGTAACACAAAAACGTACGTTTCTTGTTTATAATCAAAAATATTTTCAATCAAACCTTAGTATAGTACAAAAATATCACTCATTTTTGCAAAAATACTTACTATTGCAACCCCAGTTATTGAACAGATGTAAGTAGCTCTGTATCAGCTGTCTTCTACAAAATCTTCCGTATGTTTTGTTGTCTATGGTTTTTATACTTCCTAGGCCACACGTTCCTAACGTCAAAAAAATGTTTCATCGCACTTCCATTGACAAAAATGTCATTACGTTCGTATAAGAATTATGACTCCGAATGGAGAATAGACGTATGGATTAGGCCGTTTTGTGACTCCGTCTGGAGTCATGAACAGGGAACGTGTTAAGTCAGTTTAAGTTAAGTAATGAGAGTAAGTAAACCTATAATACACCAAAATATTTACTCAAGCAGAAAAAAAAAGAAATTTATAAAAAGTTACGATTGTGAATTTATTAATATGTTGAAGAATGCGTAAAGTAAGTAAGTACGCAAAATAACGACCTGGACATTGACATTCAAATCTAAATGTTGGTGGTATAGTTAGATCCCATTCAATTCAGTTACCTACTTACCTAAAAGTCCACCAGATGTCCAAAGACATGACATTCATCCAAAAAAAGAGTGACAGAGTTAAGGAGTAGTTGATAGCACCTGTAAATAATAAATAAACTAGAATTATGGACTGTTTGGTAAGGAAGTGAATGAGCATCCCGCCTGAAAAATCCAGGTTGTATGAATATTCCGCGCACATCTGTTACTTTGCTAATTAATCAAACATTAGCACTTCTACAGACCTACCAACTTATGTGTGTGTTATGAACGGTGGCGCTAGTAGTAATACAGAATCTTGTGGTAGGTCTGTCATCATCAACAGCTCATATACGTCCCCACCGAGGGGCTCGAGCCTACCCTGAATTAGAGCGATTAGATCTTGGTCGACCGCACGCTGACCCAGTGCAGGTTGGTCGACTTCATCTTTGATTTTCTTTGCAGGAGTGTGCAGGTTTCATCACGATGTTTTCCTTCACCGTACGAGCGTCGAATACAGGCTAAAACACACTAAATGCGTTTGCAGCACGATGCGTTGCATCTGCGTGCGACACGATTCGTAATAAAAACAAAGTTTGATTGTTTGTGATTTGTTTTTTTTTGTGATTTGTTATTAACTTACATACGAACGTTCACACCGAAAGTGTCGCAGATGCAATGCGATACGTCTGCGTGCATCAGACCCACCGCAGTCTCACGAACCGAAATTGCGCGCGCGGCAATGTCACGCGCAGTGACGGACGATGACGTTCTATTACACGAGATTTCCTATTGGCGCACACATCGCGCTACTGCATGCGTCTGCGTGCATTTGCGACACGTTAGCTGTGCAGCAGGAAAACTGACAGTTGTAAATATTAACAAAAAAATTTGCATTTTCTAGTGATTAGTGTCATTATTCGAAGTAAGATATCGAGATTTAGTGGTCGTGAGATCTTCATCGGATGAGCTGTTATATAACCAGCTTCCGCTTAAAATACTTGATATATCGTCCTCGAAGTTCAACATCTTGAGACAAAATGACAGCAGCGCAATATACTGCGTGTTTCGCAGCTGCATCGCAACGCTCCGCGTTGCACGTGTGATGCCGTCCGGCGCCCTTCGGTGTGACTGGTGTGAGTGAACGGCCTTCTGTCGCAATGTGCCGCAGATGCAACGCATCGTGTGCCGCATTTGGTGTGTTTTAGCCTTAAACGTACATATGAATTCGAAATTTGAAAACACATTGGTACGTGGTGGGAATCGAACCCGCGTCTCCCGGACGGGAGGCACCGGAACTACTAGACCACCGACGCTCTCTGTATTGCTATAGGTAGGTCTGTACTGCTATATAATATTATGCTAACAGAATACTATACCTATCCTCAATAAAAACTTTAACAAGTAGAATTTTAAAATACATTATTGTTATTAGAAATAAAATTAAAAAGTTTATGAAAACAGCCACCAAAAAATGATTTTGTCATCCTTGAAGCAGTCGTAAGGAGTGGCCAAGCAAGGTGTGAACATTACATTACTATAAACTTGCGAACAATATCTTATTTAAAAAACTTACTATACACTCTGCAAACTGCACCAGGGGTTTTATATAGTAGAAGTTTATTAATGGCTTGGAGTAAGAATGACAGAGCCAGGGTTGACACATACGCCATCAGCATTATCCCCACCAGGTTCCGGAGCTCACGAATAGCACCGTACACAAACAACACCAGGAGTAAAAAGAATATTGATACCAGCATTGCTGAAACAAACGAACATAATTTTAACTTCAATTTCATTCATTCATATTTATTTTCTTTTCATTTCATTTTTCTATTCATTCGTTTGCTTTTTTTGCTCACTCGATATTACTGCGTTCATCAACAGCTTATACGTCCCCACCGAGGGGCTCGAGGGCAATTAGGCCTTAGTCGACCACGCTGGCGCAGTGCGAATTAATCGGTGAGAGCTTCGAATAGACGTACATATGAATTCAAAATTCGAAAACACATTAGTACTTGGATGGGATCAAACCTGTGTCTCCCGGACGGAAGACTAGAGCCTAGCCACTACACCACCAACGCTTGTAAAATATTACAACATTATTGTTAAAAACTCGCCGGTGATCTAGTGGCTAGGGCCGCTGCCTCCCGTCCGGGAGACGCGGGTTCGATCCCCACCACGTACCATTGTGTATTCGAATTTCTAACTCTTATGGTGAAGGAAAACACCGTGATGAAACCTGCACACTCCTGCTAAGAAATTCAAAGGTTGTGTGTAAAACCCGCACTGGGCCAGCGTGGTTGACTGAGGTCTAATCGGTCTAATTCAAATTAGGCTCGAGCCCCTCGTTGGGGACGTGTAATGAGCTGTTGATTGTTAAAAATCTACAAAATATACATTTTAGAATTCTTAAACCTAGAATAGATTTTTTTTATATGGTTAAAATTATTACACTTCTATTATTTTTACTTACTAGCGGCAGAATAGGTTTCAAAAGTCTTGTTATTCTCCAGTTTATTATTATTTTTATAATTAATTACTCTATACGCAGGAAAGGGATCTATTACACCCTTTTTGGAGTGCTGCACCATTAATTCCACGCAGAAATCTTCGGATACCCATTTTATCCATCTCCAGTAATAGTTAGCTTGGTCCCGTGATAAGCTACTGTCCTGTTCATATCGAAATATAAGTTAATTATAATAATCACCAGTGATCGAAGTAGGTAGATTGATTTTATACTTGCATTATGATATAACCCATGCAGATAAAGAATAGATATTATGAAAATGGCGGCGGGTCCTTATGGTACGGTTGGCAAAACCAGTTCTCAAAAATCGATTTTTATTTTTCGACTTTTTTTTGTTATTAATTATTCTTTTTTTATTATTATGATTTAAAACGGGACAGGACGGGTTTATTATTATTATTAATTAATGATACTAATAATAATGACAAAAAATATTAATAAAATAAATAATGAGCAAGGGCATGGTAGGAAATTGATATTTTCATTAATTTATTTTCGAAGTCTCCTGAAGGTTAAATCGATGTAGCGGGATTCAGTTAAGCCCTCTGAACCTCCCCACATGCTCAGTTTCCTCCGATCGATTCCAATTGTTTCTAAATCCAACCCCTGATTATTATTATTATTATTATTATTTTCATTATTATTTTTCAGCGTGTACTTCACTGTGTGAGTATAGACAGCGATAGATTGTGAGCGAGATAGCATGCGAGCGGACGCCATTTTAATATCTATTCTTTATCTGCATGGGTTATATCATAACATGAATATTTAACATTTTACAATGATGAAAATGAAAAATAATGGCTCAAAAGCTGGCCAGCACGGCCACAGCAAAAAATAAAAATAGGCGGGAAAGCAACAATCCGATTATCATTTATTTCTCGAGTGGTAGGGTTTTGTTTACTACGAGTTCATCTGATTCAGATATGGAAGTCACTCATTTTTTCTTTAGCTAATTCGTGTTTTTATTTTTACTTTCCTTGTATTTTTAATGAAAAGCACTGTGTTTACCTCGGGTTAAAGACTTATTTAGTGCCTCGAATTATTAGACCCAAACCCCGTCTCGGCGCTATATATGTTACTTTCACCCCTCGTATAACAATGTACTATTAGGGAGTTAGCAAAAATTTTAAGAAAAGACAATTTTGACAAGTTTCATGTTTAACGGTTATTTATTTCAGTAACACTTCTCTGATGATCCTCAAATGTAAGTGGACATGTCGCATATCGTCTAGTTCATTCATTCATTCATTCCTTAAGATGTGAAGGAGAACCTTTGACGCAGTCTGTATTTCAAGCACATTTTTTTACCCTTTGAATCTATACAGAATATTTTTATTCTGTATAGATTCAAAGGGTACGTTTAATCGAAAAATGCAAGAGCAACAAGTTCTTCAGACAGATTCTATGGCCAGATGTCTGATGTGATGATGTTTTTATTTATATTTTCATAACAATACCTACTCCATTGAGATTTTTAATAACTGAAAATCATTGCTAAGCGGACTAGGAGACCAGGCGCCAGGAGCTTTAAACCGAAACTTCGTGTAAATTGTTACATTAAAAACATTAGTTTTTTCAGAGTTATGATTTTTTTTCCAAGTGGCGCTAGTGTTCACATAGGGTACCCCCTTTAGGTACCTATACAATAGGGTGGTTCAAAAGTACAAAGTTTCTATTTTTCACGGGCACGGTCTAATACTAATATTTGATAAAAAATGTATACGTATTTTTTTTTATTTTTTTTTTATAATGGTTGCCAACATCGATCAAAGTATCGATTTTTTTTTTATTTTTTGCTATATTGTTTCAACGGTGCGCAGTTTGGTAGCCCCTTAATCAAACTTACTTACCACTCCCAATTTATATTCATTTCGAAACATCACTGGCAATAAATATGTTGAACAGTTAGCATCATTGTATTTTTTGTTGTTAATGAACTGAAAATGATCTATTAAATTTAAATTGCTTTTCTCTCGTAGTCCAAGACCCGCAGTATTGATTTCGTATATGTCAATTTGACTGTAATCCATGGTTATATTTGGTCTGTTTGTAAGGTTATGAATCTCGTCTAGACTTCGGCAATTCAATCCTTCTGGAGTGTAGTAGTACATTAGACCTGAAGGACAACATTTAGAAATGCAACGTTTTTCCTTACAGATTTGGGTTAAATCATCAAGCTTTTTATCACTCGTAATATTTCTAAAGTCATTATCACAACTTATGTTACTTTCACTTGTTACAACATGAAAACAAAATATTAATCGCACTAATAACGTTATCACACCCATTTTGCGCAAGTGTTGTTATAGATATGGTTGAAATAGAACTTAAATTTATGTTTTTCCTTTTTAGGGTCGGGCCACATTTATCGACGTTTTATCGACCCTTAGGGTTCCGTATTTTGTAGTTTATACGGTACTATTCCGCGTTACTTTAATAGTCTCCTGTATCCAAAGGTTGCCTGGAAGAAATTGCTATGAAGCAATAAGGCCACCTAACTGTACATGACTATGTTCTGTCTTTTATTATTTCTGTGTGTGCAATAAAGTATATTCATTCATTCATTCATTCATAGTATTACGAGGTCCTAATAGACTATCCGCCCGTCTAAACCGATATCGTCAAAATTTCTGGTGCTTTGCCACGCTCTCGTGATCTCTTCCTATAATCAATGATGAAATAAATAAACTTTCTCTTCTTATTCTTTTTTTCTTTTTCTTTCTTTCATTTTTTTTTTCTTTCTTTCTTTCTTTTTCTTTTTTGTCTTTTGAACTTTCTTTCTTTTGTTATATTTTTTTTATAGTACCATAGATAGTACTAAAGCGATTGACCTAGAATCTAGAATAGAATAATGCAAGAAAAAGGCAACCTTTGTATGTAGAACAAGTGAAAGAATAAATCTGCTTATTTACTATAAACTATATTTTTGTAAAGTGTTGTTTCTACTCGAAAGTTATCAAGAGATGGAAGAAATCCGGTAGCCGCTTACAAATCGAAAGACGTTTGATCTCCCATTTTTCAAGACTGCTTTCGGTCAGCACAGACCGATTTGTAATGAATTGTTATCCGTAAAAGAAGATGAATTGTCAAAGTATGCATTCAAGCGAAAAATTCAACAATTGTTATTGTCTAAAGTCCATTAAAATAACACTATACAACTAAAACTATGTAATAGATTAATATAGATAGTATAACTTGGCATGTATGTACCTATGTATATTGAGAGTATCGTGTCTCCGCCAACAAACTGCTGTGCAGTTTGGCGGGCTCTTTGTGTGAAATGCCTGATATTTTTGTCGGAATAAAACAATTTTCATTTCATTTTTTTTTTTTCGTATGTCTGCGACATATAACGCTATTAGGACTAATTTAGATATATTTACTGGTTCGGTAGTCTCCACTAAGAATGCTATTTCAAATATTTTAAATGCTTAATCTTAATTAACTACAAGAGTTTGTGAGGTTGGTGTCGACTTTGCACCACATACGGTGATGACGCTCTTGAACGATAGGTAGATAGCATTATCCATTTTATTAGGTATACTCACTAAATTAGTCTATAATTTAAACAGCTTTCTATGTATACATGTTGTGTTCATATCGAGTAGGGTACATTCACCCTTGTTTGACACTTCCTTTGCTTTTATGCATGTGCTTAGAATAGTACCCGGTTTTATGAACCTAAATTAAAAAAGAAAAAAAAAACAGCAAAATTAACCTGCTTACAAACGAATTGTGTAAGGTACGTAGCCCTAAGCACGCGAGTTGGACTCGCACTTGGCCTTTTTTTTAATACCTACGTCAATATCAATCAATATAGTTTTCCTGGTTACATGCTTTTATCATCAAAGTGCGTGCCATATACCACACACTCCTATCCCTAACATTTTTTTTTTTTTTTTATTATTGCATAGGTATAATCGTCACCGTCAAGGGACAAATCACTAAGTGCAATTTTTGCGATTTATTTTGTATTCGAAAAATCACTAACTCGGGTTTTCTTGTGTATGTCAATAAATAGATACAATTATATTTTCTAATATAACAATATTATTATGTATATTTTGAATTTAACGATTAATAACTGACATACTGTTCACAGAAACCGTTTCTGTATCTGGAACCGTGACCAAGATTTTACGTTCAAAGTGTAAAAAACTTAGGTTTAAAATCAAAATGAAATTTATAAGTCTACTAGCGGTCCGCCTGCTCGCGTTGTGTAAGATTTTCCCGTGGGAATAAGACTTTTCCCCGTAAAAAGTATCCTATATGTTTTAAGCCAGGGTACAATACTCTATTCGGTACCACTTTGATTGAATTGACCGGCGAAAGTGAGTAATAAATAGTGCATTTACATTAAAAATAAATAACATTTATTTATTAATCAGATCAGAATTTATACACATATTTTTTATAAACCTATTTACATTGTTAATAATAGTAACAATAATAATACTGTTGACATGGCACAAGAAATTAAAGAACTTCAGTAATCAAAAAATATTTATAACACATAGTAATACGAGTATCTCGAAAAAAGAAACATAATAATCAACAAGAGGACCATTGATAGTATTTTAAGCAAAAAGTAACCTACTACATCAAGGTATCATTTTATACAGGGTGTAAGTAAGCTATATCTGATTAGCCCCATTAGTCTGAATTATATTCCACCGACTATTGCATGATCGCCCTCGTTCAGGGCAGGCTCGAGCCCCTCGGTGGGGACGTATATGAGCTGTATTGATGGTGATATTCCACCGGAATTCCTTTCCAGAAAATTGTTCATGCTGATCATTTTTCCGTCTCGTCTCGTTTTCTACGTATCGGGAAACGTCTTGCGGGACGCCCCCTGCCAGGTGGACTGATGACCTGAGGAAGGTCGCTGGTGGTGGCTGGATGAGGAAAGCGGGTGATCGTGCGCTTTCGCGTGCCCTTGGGGAGGCCTACGTCCAGCAGTGGACTGCAATAGGCTGATTGATTGATTGATTGATCATTTTTCCGGTTTCGCTTCATTTCTTTTTAATATGTTCTATTTTTTATCTCTAGAATTAAATAAGTGATTTAAGTAATATTATATCGTAAGTAATATCCTTAATATTTTTTTAAGAGTCAGTAAAAAAAGATTTTCTGAAAGAAATTCCGTTGGAATATGTTTTATAATGTACAGAAGCCCATCATCATAAATCCTATAATTTTGTGGAGATTTGGTAATGCATAATATTATTGTAAGTGCGAAGGTATGTATTGAAATTATCGGTTTGCCCTTCTTTCAATGAAGCACCGGATCTATTGAACAGAGATTATGGGCCAGGGCGTTACTATCATCACCTTATCAGTCGAAAGACGTATTTTTACCACAGGAAAAAAAATGATTCTCTAGGCGTGTCTATGGGAACCGTGAGATAAAACATCTATAATATATTTTATTAGAATTCTTAACTAACTATGTTTTGCTATTCTTATCAAAATATTGAATAGGACATTCTAAAAACAAAATTAAGTAACTAATTACTTAAACTGTCCTAAAATTGAGCTTAATTTGGTCACTTTATTTTCACAATTTCCAATTTAGTTAGGCCTAATATTTTACTTTTATAAAGTACAGAATAAAAAAAATACGAGTAGTACTCAGTACACTCAGTAGTAACGCATATTACTCTTATCTTCTGAACTAACCCTTTCTTTGCATTGAGTCTTTTTACCTATCCGAGTGACCGAGACAGTCTATAAAGGCACCAATACATAATGTGGCCCATGCACGGCCACTCGCCGCTATACGCCATCATCGCCTATCGACGAACATTTATTCAAACAATGGCCAATTGCTCTGCAGCCTGGCAAGAGAATACTCTTGCAAGAGAATACTCTGCGATGGACGTGGCGTTGAAATAGTGTACAATATTATATTGGATGTATATATGCTCCCAAATTGCTGACTCAGGTTGATGTACCTCGATAAACTTGAAAAATATCTTTATTGTTCCAAGAGGGTGACATTTTATCGATCAAAAATGAATTTATCTTCAAATAACACTCTGTCAGCGCTTGAGCAATGGGCCACTGTGTGAACTCCACTGGCTATGCTACGGCACGATTCCTTTGATGTGTGCCCGAAAAACCGACAACATCGCCATTGCACGCCATGATCCATTGTCTATACGCCATTGCCTCCTGTCCACAATGGCGATGGTCTATAATGGTCCATCATGGGGCACTGTGTAGAACATTAAGGCGAGGCCCTATTTGAAAAATTTTTCTTGGGCCCTTTTTTTAACTCGCGTATCTCACGTCTCGGAATATGTACCAAATCACGAAAATTACAACCAACAGAAGAGTTTATCATTTAGCGGCGTAACCAAGCAGATTTTACATATAATCAAGGAATAAAGCAAAAATAAATAATTAAAATTACCGAAAATCACCAAAATTCAAAAACTGCAAATCTGTTATCTTAGTATTTTCAGCGACAACAAAATTTTTTTTTTTTTATAATAATACCTAAACGGCGAAACCGGCTAGTTTTTTAATTCGTTCTGTATTTTTCACTTAAAAGAGAAAAGAGTTAAAGAATAACGAGTTTTTCGCACGATTCCTGCGCAGTGTCGGACGTAACCTCCGTGAAGCATCGCACGCTAATATGAACGTTATTTCAGTAGTGCTTCGGTTGAACTTTCAACTAAAGCGCGTTGAGTTGCTAATTTAGGATAGGGCCTCGCCTTAAGAAGAAGTAACGGAGGAAGAATGTTTACGATTTGATGAGCAGCTCAAGCAGATTTTGGTCGTAGTCCCGTAGCCTCAAGCATCGCGGACTCTCCATTTGGAGACCTCCGATCTTCCCGAGCAGCCAAAAAGTCTCCATCGGCCCTTTTCCCTATAAAAAGACATAATACTTTCGGGAATACAGACAGATTATTATGAGAGCTTGTAGTGTAGTTGATTATTATTTATTGCGCATGTACCACAAAGTAGGTGGCGCGGCGCGGGGCCCCAGACAGAGAGTCCACTCAGAACAAAACGCCAAACGAAAAATTCACGCACGCACACATTGACGTACCGTTTAATAGGCGTTACGCGTTGCCACGAGTTCCCAAACAGTGTGCAAACAGTGCTCCATAGCATTTTCCTTTAGGTTTGCCCAAAGAGTGAGTGAGAGAGTAAGTCTGGCAAGATGACGTAATTATTTTTGAAGAAGGCGGGAGTGGCCCTTCTGTAAACTTTGTGCATGTACGCTAGTACCTATACACTAAGCACGCACGTTATTTTTTTTTACCGACTTCAAAAACAGAAGGTTCTCAATTCGTTTATATTTTTTTTTAATCTCTTACATTATATTGAAAAAAAAAACATCTTGAAGAATGCAAACGCTAATAGGGTATCGGACTACTTTTTTTTTTGTTTTATAAATCTAAACTTCTTAGTTTCTGCTATCGAACACTAAAATAATTTTTGCGCTATCTTTAAAATTGACCGAGTTATAAAGATTTGTAAATTAAGATTAGACAGAGAGGCACAAACCCACTTGCGACGTCATTTCTTAGTAACGCCATATAATCTCCATACGAAAAATCGTTATTGAAAGAGACAGATGTATTGAATTGAAACTTTAAAAAATCACTGTAAATTCGTTTTTCGACCGATTCTGTTTTGTTCTTCGCGAATCGTCTGCTACTGATCTATATTTCCCCCTATTCCCCCCTATTCTAATGGCGACCAATCTGCACTGGGTCATATTAGAAAATTATATTACAAAATAATAATATACTTTATAACCTATCTATACATTATAATAATGATATACCAATGATATACTTTACTACCTATATTATAGCTATTCTGTTGACAAATATCCTAAACTGCTGGACGCTCCCGTTTTGTAACGGAACATTACACTGGTTATATTTGAAGATAAACACCGTTTATGTACAGTAAGATCAATAACTTTTTTGTACCGACTTTTATGCTATAGGGTACATACTCACCGCCACGTCAACAATGCCTCTTGATTGAACCTCGTAGCCCCCGATCCGATCCAACGCCTTCTTCGTAGAATCTGATATGTGTATCTTCATTACTAGAAATGAAAAACAATAACTACTTGAGCGTGGTCAACTATGGCCTGATCGCTATAATATTCAGGGAAGGCTCAAACCCCTTATGGGATGTATTGAGCCTCCGTGGCGGAGTGGTCGAGATCTCGACGCCCATTACGGAGGTTCCGATTTCGATTCCCGGTGGGGATACTGTCAAGCAAATATTTCTTTGTGCGACTTTCCCAGTTTGGTTCCCAGTTTTTTTTTTCCAGTTTGGTAAGAACATTGCAGGCTGAATCACCTGATTTTCTGAAAAGAAGATGATTCCGTGCTTCAGAAGGCACGTCAAGCCATTGGTCCCGGCTACGAGCCAAGTCAGTGGCCTTTGGCGGCTCTATAACACTGACGTCAGGGTTTGTGAGGTCGGTTGTCGACTTACAACCCACACTATGATGATGACCTTGAGAGCATCTTTGCTCCCTAACCTTCTTCATCTTGTGGGTTGTTTTGTAATAGCAGGAGTGGTATTCATAAAAGCAATGTGTTAGCTCTTGATAGCTATGAAGTTAGTATTAGTCGCCCTAGTCTCAGTTCAAGTTCTCTATTAGAATGAATGTACAGTTTTTAAGCATTTGTTTTCATCTTCTTCTATTCCAAACATTGATATCTCTAATAGAAAAGTTACCTTCTCCAGTACTCTCCATGCGACTGGCCACATTGATAGTATCTCCGAAGAGGCAGTACCGTGGCATGGTGGTGCCTACTACTCCAGCCACACAGGGCCCGGTGTTCACACCAGCTCGAATCTGAAGCGGCTGATCTGGCCTATGAGGTACAGTTGCACCTTCAAGACTTCGCAGCAGTGATAGTGACATATCAGCTATTTCTGAAGCATGCCGATTGCCTGCAAATATAATATACCTACTAATCACCATAATCTTATGAGATCTAGATCACCTACCCCACAAACCTAAAAAACTTGAATGCAACATGTCAAATCAATATTAATGGAACATAATTTTACCAAAATATCAAAGTCAAAGTCAAAATAATATTTGATGGATGGCATCAAAATGATGGCGAAATTAAGAATGCCTGTCCTATATGCATATACTAGTAACATCTCTTGAAGTAATAGGCCTTAATGATCAGCATTATGAAGTCATCTTATCATTATTTTATTATTTTTAATTGAGCTCTTTTTATTCTTTTCTTAGCAGTTAATGAATATGTTTAAGTTTGTTTGTTTGTATTGTTTGTTTTATGAATATGTTTTTGTTTATGTTTGTTATGTATAATAAATGCTTTCTTATCTTAAAACGGTTCATCGCGTTTGCAAAACTTATTCAGAAATTGACTATAACCTACGTAGTATTATAAATTACAAGTTGGGTAACAAAATGTGAATTATGGTTCATGTAACATCGGGTATGACTCAGGAAAAGGACGGTTAAGGACAATTTTACTACTCAATTATTGAAACCACTAACCGTTTCTCTGTGGTAATCCCGAAACGACCATGTACGCGTCGCCAATAGTCTCCACTTTGTACACGTTGTAGTGCATTATCTTTTCATCGAATAACCTGTTCAAGAAGAAACAATAGATTAAAAAGAAAAGGTTATTTTTGTCGCGAATTTTCCCATGCAAACAATGGGCGATTTTCCTTTCTTCTTCTTATGCATCGCTTCCAATCTTCCATCCGTATTACTGAGAATAGGGTGCCCGCCCACGTCAGTCTTTTTTGTAGGACCGATAATAATCGGGCCGATTTTATTCCGATTCTTATGACCGATTTTGTGACTGACTCAACGCACACGTCAGACACTGTGACTATCGAGGGACGAGCACGTCATCGTGCTTGCGGCCGACTGTCGGTGCGCATACATTTCCGAACGTTCCATTTTTCACCGATTATCGGACGTGGGCGGGCACCCTAAAGTACTCTCTAACCTCCTATCTACCATCATCTCTTCTTTTAGGGGACATCGGTAATGAGTTTATGTATCCTTATTACACAAAAGACAATACCTGTACATTATGGTCTAAAACAAACCAGATAAGAAACAAAAAATAATAATGGTAGGTATGCTATAAATTGTCATAAAAGCTGCAATCATTCAAGACTTTGATTTACAACAGATTCAAGAGATAAGTATTTATTACGTCCAGGGAGGGACCCGTTTTACGAAGCTACAAATTACAAGTATAATATTGCGTAGACAATGAGATAAAATTATAAGGACTTCCAGTTTTGGCAAATTGGCTACGTGATGAATATCAAATTGTAACTTGTTACTAGTCAATTGTTGCTTCGTGAAACGTGGCCCAGTGAGCATGATGATCAACTCATACGGTTAAAGGCAGCTATAATGTATATTAATGTACATTATAGCTCTGCTGTCGTAATAATATGTCTGTAAAAATATACATTATAGCTGTCGTGTGTGGTCTCCTGACGATTTCTGTGTAAAGATGTAATGAGATGTATCGTGCTATAATGTACATGTGTGAAGCCCCAGTGCACCTAGAAGATCGGTATACAGAAGTTCACCGATCTGTCTTCAAGTGTACTTGTTAGCAGGAAAATAGAGAACGAAAATGTTGCCATTTCTCAAAGCTACTCTAAATAATGAGAACACACCTGTACAACATATTGAGCATGTTAATAACTTCCATGGGAGTGCTACTAGAAGATATGGAGGTGAATCCGACGATGTCGCTGAAGAAGATGGTTACAGCGTCGAAGGCTTCTGCTGGGACGGTGCGTTGAGCTCTCAGCCTCCTGAGGACTGGCATAGGCAGCATCCTTGAGAGAAGCAGGTCGCTCTTCTGCTTCTCAGCCATCAGCTGCTGGGTACTCAACTCTATTGAGCGGTTAAAACTCTGTAACAAGAAGAGGTGTACTTAATTCTAATTTGTTGATTGTGTATCAGCCTTCACCAAGAGAAACATATCCTGAGTTTGGGGGATCGGGCCTCTTGTGTTTGAAGGAAATTTACTAAAGACAAATCTAAAGCTTTGGTTTTTCATCTCTTTCTAAACTTAAGAGCTGCTGCGCTCTTATCTCTTTAGGTGCCTGCAGTAAAAAAATAAAACCTAGAGTCAATAATTGTAATATTTTCCTAATGCTATGCCTACACTTGATTTGCATGAGAGTTTGCTTGATTGCTGTGTACTTGTATGTATGCATACTTTCTTACATGCTTGTTTGCATATTGCTGTTTACCGGGAGGTCAACGGGCTTAAGTAGTAGAGCTCTAGTTATTTTCCAAACCTGCACTAGAAAACTACAAATTTAAAATTACTAATATGACAAAATTGTTTAGTATATAGCATGAAATTTGCATCGTTTTGTTCCCGCCGTGTAGTGATAGTACCCGTCAAACTGAACAACTTTTCACGACTTTACGCGACGGCGACGCCAGCGCGGGCCGGCTGCCGAGCGCTCCGGAGGACCACAGGCCGGACTTACGCAACGCTGCGCTGGCGTCGCGCCGCAAATGAATTGTCTTTATCTTTAACGTTTTTTGCGAACAAGTAAAATGCACAACTACTATGTACGTACAATGGTATCTCTATATGTGGAGACTTATAATTAGCATTAGTATATTAATTTGTATACATAATGTAAAATTCAGCTGTTAGTCTTCCTAAAAATGAATAAATTAAAAAATATATATATTTTCGTTTTGAATCAATTGTAAAAGTTCGTCAAATGAAATAATCGCTTTCCTGAAAACTCCACAGAGGATCTTCCCAATATTGACGATGTTTCCTTTTTCGTTTACGTAATTTTCGGTTTATCAATAATGTCAACAAGGAAAAAAAAACGAGTTTCTTTGTCGGAATCCATTTTCACACGCCTAGGTCATAATATAGGTAAAAAAAGGCCCACCGGAAAATTATGGGTTACTTGGTCACTCTATTGGACATATAAACTTGGAAAACACACTACCTATAGTATTTTTTTACCTGCATTCCTTTTTCATGATAGATTGTATGTATATTATTGTGTAATATGACAAACACCTTCGCCGCCTCGCACCTCAGTAGAACTGTGGGCTTAGCTGGAGCGGCAACCAAGTTCGCGGCACAAAAGAAGCTAATAAAATAGGAGGAGTTGGAGCGGCGATATATTTTTGTACCTTTCGCAGTGGAAACGGCAGGTTGTTGGGGCAGAGAGGCCAAGAGTTTTATAGCAGAGGTTGGCCGTCGTCGACTTAGGGAGAGAGGTGATGACCCCCGCGCTGGTTCGTTCCTGGTGCAAAGGTTGTCCATTGCTATTCAGCGTGGTAACGCTGCAAGTGTGATGGGAGCCTTTGCGCCTGAGACGTCCCAGGGCGGTACTTTTATGTGACTGTTTGATTTTTGTATTTTGACTATTTGTTGTATGTTTAATAAATTATTAATCTTTATATGACATTACACATTATAATTTATATTAGGGAAACAGCTGAGTACGTAGAACTGGTTAAGTTGTTATTAGCCTCGATTCGGGATGTCATGCTCTAATTCTAATTTTAAAATCTAGCTATCCTTTTCGTTTTTATGACCAATGAAAGAGAGGTGATGAACGAATGATGTTTATTTGATTTACTTTCAGATAAGGTTACGTTACTGTTTCAATCTTGCAAAAATACTTAGTTGATGACTGTCTCTGAAAATCTTACCCAGGCCGGCTGGGAGAGTATCCATGGAGAGTAGACTGCTAGACAGTAAATACATAAATAAATATGTGGGGACATCTCACACACGGCCATCTGATCCCAAACTAAGCAGAACTTGTACTTACTATTGGTACCAGACAGCTGATATACATACATAAATAGATAAATACATACTTATAAAATAACATTCAGACACAAGGCAAACACAAGTGCTCATCACACGAATGTTTGCCCTGGGCGGGATTCGAACCCGCGACCCTGTGCTTCGAAGGCAGGCGTACTACCAACTGGACTACGGAGCCGTAACTTTAATACGCTACAGGCCGTATTGCAGCCCAGTTTGTATGATGACTCGTATTGTATAATAGCATATATATATTCTTTATTGCATTAAGTACACAGTACAGAAAATAAAAATATAAGCAGTAGCAAAGGCGAGCTTATCTCTAAAGAGAGATCTCTTCCAGCCAACCAATGTGTCGTGAGCGATGTGACGTTAAAGGGCCATGACAAGAACGTGTACTAAATACTGATAGTAAATATTATACAATATGCACTATACACATATACGATATACATACATATATACATGCAAGTAGACTTACATAATTACTTAAATATTTATACCTACCTATATACATAAACATACATATTATATAAATACATACCTAATCACTAATATATAAATACCATATTACATAAACATAAATAAAGCATGCTCAAATTGAAGGGAATCCAACGCTGGACGCAAAACGTAAGCTAGAAATTTATAGCCAGAGAATACACAGAAGACGCGCGTAGTAATTTTTCAGCATTCCTCGTAGAATTTTCCTCAGTTTGAACACCGCTTTATTTATACTCAATTACATAACACTTCTCTTCCACACACACTCGCCTGCAATGCGCCATAATAACAATTATAAATCATCCTTCAATACAAAGTAAATTTTGCAGTGTCTAAGAAGTAAATTTTAAAAAATTACGAGCCGTCGGCTCGACAGAAGAAGAATATCTTTATTTAGACCGTTTTATACCTAGGAACACATTTTTATAACGTTATGCAAATTTCACGCAATTATTTTATACATTAGGTGATTCGTACATTATGTTTGCTCTATTAGGTACTGTAAGGAGCGGTCTCCTTTGTGGTGACTGGCTGTTCGTTTAGTTCGATTGGATTTGAATATTTTGAAATATCGAATGGTTCTTTTTTGTTGTTTTGGACCCGGGATGCCAACGGGCTACTGAGTAGACTATATTTTGATTTTTAAAAGAGATTCATGAAAATAATATAAAAAACATTAGATTCAACACAAAACATCATTTTAATCACCATATTAGCTTAGCGCCCATCTGCATCTGGCTACCGCCCCCGTTCTCTACTGTACCTACTTTATATATACTCTAAGGGATAAGTGGGCCAGCATATGAATATGAAAGCAAGATTCGAAACGGAAAGTGGAGAAGAATCACCCTGAAGCAAGGACTGAATTTATTATTTGCTAGCATCAAAGAAAGCGATTTAAATTGAAATCAATTAATATAGTTCTTTGTTCAAACGTTAAACAGGAAAATTGTGAATAATAATACATATTATCAAGCACCTAACTACTATCGCCTGTTCTAAATATTATTGTGGTTTCATTTGTGAATAATAAATGTATCCCATACCTATCGAAAAATTAATGAATAATATACAAGCAGGATTATAAATATCTACCTACTGTAAGTACAAAATAACACCATGTAACTATTTGTTACATTTGTCATAAGCTGATAATGTCCTTTTTAACCGACTTCAAAAAAGGAGGAGGTTCTCAATTCGTCTGTATTTTTTTTTTTTTATGTATGTTATTAGATATCTCCGCCAATTGCTAACCGATTTTAATAATTCTTTTTTCATTCGATTGGATCTCTCGAGGTGGTCCCATATTAATTTCGTCAAGATCTGATGGTGAAACATGAGGTAAAACTTGGAAATTCCTCAACAATGTAGCATTCGCGTCGTTATTCGTCTATTCTTTTAGTCATATCTCAGTCAGTTTTCAACCGATTTTGATGATTCTTTTTTCATTCGATAGAACGTGCTTTATGGATAGATCCATACCAATTTTGTTAAAATCTGATGATGGAATAAGAGATAAAAGCGGAAACTCCTCAACCAGTGATAGCAACATGCATCGCGCGCGATACCGTTTGTGGTGGAATGTTGCTAGGCAACGAAATAAATTTGTTTTGTCAGTTTGCTGAAAATCTACGTTTCCCTTGTTCCATTTATTCGATTTTATCACATTATTGGCGACCGTGGCAGAGCAAGAACCTGCAATCTTCGGATATTAAATCACAAATAATTTAGCTTCTATGACCGAGTGGTCGAGTGTTTTAATCTTTTTACGGAGGTTTCGGGTTCAAATCCCGGTGAAGACACTCTTAAACGAAAATGTCCTTGTGAGACTTTCTCCAGTTTAGTGTGGACATTGCTGCCTGAATCACCCGATTGTCTGAAAAGAAAGATTATTCCGTGCTTCGGAAGGCACGTTAAGCCGTGTGTCTCGGCTCTAATATCTACAGAAGGCGTCGTTACTCGAGCTAAGTCAGTGGGTTTTGACAAGGGCCCAGTACTATATTAATTGTGTG